>JAUMHP010000084.1:8881487-8896354 GCA_032361065.1 Enteromius trimaculatus
GAGTGCAGAAATGAACGCGAGTAATCTTACCTGATACTGATATTACAATAGTCAGTCTTAACAGTTTACGTGATCTGACTCTTTATTTGTATTTATTTATTTTATTTTATAATTCAAAACATTAAACGTGCGTGCGGTAAGAGCATCTACGCCTAAAACACACAAGGAAATGCGTTGTGTAAAATAAGACATCACAGACATCACATTCGGACTCCAGATTTATCACAGAGGTTGTGAGAGAAAAACACACATATACATATACACACCGTACACTTATACATATATATATACACACACACCCACCCACATATACAAATATATATAGTGAGATAAATTTAATAAAGGACAGCCTCAACCATATGAGCGTGAACCACTGTGCCGCAGCTCCAACTTGTGTTATTTAAAGACAAATGCACATTTTTGCTAACTTTCAGCAAAACTAGACTTACAAACAACATTACCAAGTTTGATAAAGTGTATATAAAGGACATCCCACCTGCATCGAGGCACCTTCCACACGTGCCACATAGGCAAGGCGGTCTAAAACAGTCACTGTCACAGGAACGGCTACAAAGAAGCCGCTAACAAAAGCTTTGAAGTATCTTCGCCTAAAGACCGTCTGTGCCATTGCCTGAAGACAGAGAATGAAAAGAGAAATGACCTTGGCTTTTTTTCTGGTCTGGTAACATCTTATGAAGAAATAATTCAAACATTTAACAAGATGAATGGATGTCTTTGTTAAGTATTCTCTGCACAGGAAAAATACATGTTTCAAGGAAATTGAAAGGATCTAAACTCACAAAGAGAACAAAAGTATTAACTATATACCTCTAAACATGAACCATCTTGTTTTGAATCAAATTGCAAGGGACTAGTGGCCAATTTAATAATGAATTTAGTAATTGTACCTATATGAGGCCATCTGTGGAGCATATTCGCAATGACAAAACTCTGTACACCCATCGCATTAGGGCAGAAAAACCCACTGAGGCATTGAAATTGAATCTGACAAGAGCACGCTCACTCTAATAGCATTAATTGCTAGTGTGATGCTCGATTTGGAGGTACACGGTATGCAATTATGAGTCTCATTCATTTGACAGAGTTCACCACAGTAACAAAAACGGACTCATACTATTTTCCTTAAAAAAGCCCTCAAGGTCTCAGGCAGCAACTTTGCAGGCTTACTGGTAAACACTTGAAGAAAGTCTAGATGCCATTTGCTCGCAGGAGGGCATTCAAGAGGCTCAAAAATCTGAGACTACACTTAACAGAGGATCTGGGAGATATGGGGTAGAAAAAAAAAAAGTGCTGAGCGAGCCATAAAGCGGTGCAGGATTTGTCAAGGTTGCACTGCTGTGAGCCAGATACGACTCAAGCTGGGAAAATTACAAAAACATCTTTTATGGTCGCAAAGAGACACCTTCCTGACTCTCTGCTGCGTATGTAGGCTACCCGGGGAAACACTGATTATTTCAATTTTCCATGAAAAAGCATTTGTAAAGCACTTTACTTGTGTAATAAGACACATTCCCAACTGAAAAGTGGAGAAAAGTTAAAAATAATTGCGTGATGAAGCATAAAAGAATCACGTCGTGAGGTATAGTCACAAATACTGGTAAAATTGTATTTAAAAAAAAGCGAACTGAAATTACAACATTTCTACATTTCTTCTAGTCTGTTGACATCTGTGGTTAAAGGGGTCATATGATGTTGCTAAAAAGAACATTATTTTATTTATTTGGTGTTATGTTTATGCAGTTTAAGGTTTAAAAAACAAATTATTTTCTGCATAGTATACATCCGTGTCGACTTGTAGAAAGCTCATTGTTCTAAAAAGGCAAGGAGTGCTCTGATTGATCAGCTATCCAGTGCGATGTGATTGGCCGAATGCCGCAAGCATTTGAAGGAAATGTTACGCCCTTTTACCATAACGTGATGGTATCGCATGTCAGCGACATGACACCAAAACAATCAAACACATTACAAACAAGGCGTTTGTTGCATCCAGTGAAGACATAATTACTGATTATCATGACGTATACTGTCTTTTTACGCGTTCCGCTGAATCGCTCTTCATAAACATAACACCATGTCTGTATTCGTGCTCAGAGAAATGACAAACAAGCACTAAGATTATCCTTCACTGCTCAAAACTCGTGTTTGAATAAGTAGCAGATTCTTTTCATAAGGAAACGTAACTAACTTGGGGTTGTGAGTCAGAAGCGCCAGACAGTCCTTGCAGAGCTGGAATTGCCTCACTTTATAGCAGGGGTGTCAAACTCAATTCCTGGAGGGCTGGAGCCCCGCAGAGTTTAGATGCAACCCTAATTAAACACACGCAGGTTTGTCCTCCATAAATGCACTGAACACACTTATTTGTGTTGAACTGTTCTGGAACAGTGTTGTGAATACAACTTGACGAATGATTTCTAGTTTTGTCCTCTTTTTGAAGCACAAACATAGTTTCACTTTTACAAAGTCACACAGCATCTCCTGAACATGGCGCCCTCAGCAAGACTACAGCGAGAATAACAGCTCCGCCTTCTTAGGGTGGCGGTTTTGAAAATAAACCCACTCTGTGACTTAGAAAAGTGGGGGCATGTTTAAACGAGCCGCTTTAGGAGGATGTGGACAAATCTTGTATAAAAGAATATATCTTTGGTTTTGAAACTGTTTGTCACACTCTAAAGAGACAGGAAAACTTGAAATGGCATTATACGACCCCTTTACAACAAAATGTGAGTACTGTATATAAAACGTGTGTATTTATTAGGGCTGTCAAAAATAACGTGTTAACAATATTATTATTGATAACTAATAAATTAATTATTATTTTCTGAAATATAATATTCGGTAGTTCTTTCCACTTCTGTTTAAATGTTCGCAGTTTATATTAAAAAAAGTTATATTTTAAAGTTCTTGAACATGAATTTGGTTAAAAAAAACTCAGTAAACACTGCAATATTGTGAAATATTATTAACATTTTAAATAATTGTTTCCTTATAATTTAAATACATATTTAAAAATGTAATTTATTCCCCTGTTGAAAAAGCAGAATTTTCAGCATCCCTACTTCAGTCCTATTTTGCTGACTTGCTGCCGCTCATGAACCATTTATTATTATTAACACTGTTGAAAACAGTGTATGTGGAAATCTTTTGTAACAAATTACTTAAATAAATGTAATAAAAAAGTCTTTACTGTCACTTTTGATCAACTGAATGTGTTCTTGCTGAATAAAGGTATTCATTTCCTTCAAACAAGCTTTTAAATTAATTTTAATAAAACACAAGTTCCTTTTTTTCCTCTGGAAGACCCATCAAACACAATAAGGGCTGAAGCATTTTGATTTGACCTCATCTCTCATGTGTCTTACCCTGCTCTGAAACTTCTAGGGTTAAGTATTTAGCTGGTGAAGAGCTGCATCTCACACAAGAGTGCGACTAACGAACTATTCTGACAACAAGTGGCTAAATTATCCATGGTGTTCTGGGCAGACCTGCCAAGTGCCAGCTGTCAGGTTCCTCTAGCAATCCCTCGCCAGCACATACAGTAAGAGACAACCAATCACGCACACAACGGCCTTTTTTCCCAAAGACGTCTATTTTTGCTCGTCCGTTTTGCTGAGCCACATGCCTATATTTTTACCTCAGGCTACACACGGAGAGGTTGGCACACGCCACGAGGATCTCAAAGGTGTGTAAAGTGGAGCATCTAATAGTTTATTCTAAAAAACGGGCAGGTGGGAGAATCTAGGACTTGTGCGCAGTGATCAAAAGAAAGCGTTGAGTTCATTTTTCATCAAAGGCCGCTTTCAGATTGCGAGTCGAGAACATTTTCCACCATTTTCCATGTGCTGAGAACAGAAATAAAAACGTGAGCGATAAAAACCAAAGGTTGGCACAGCAGGTGTGCAACGTAGATGGATTTTTTTGTAGCCGTGTCCAATTAAAGATGTGTTACTAGAGTTAAAAGCAAATGTCTGGGTAATATTAGGTTACCATTGCACACAGCTGCAGAACGGAGCACGGTGGTCTCATGCCAGCGGGATCGATTTATCATATGCGTTTATACGTTCTAACCCATTTATCCTGCGAGTAATACTGTCAAATATGCCACCTGCATAATGTAAAACTGTAGCCTGGTAGCTTTGTTTATGCATACCTGAGCGTAACCATTTTAATTGCACCAGTCATCAAATGTGTCCAGAAATGCTTAGTGAACTCGCTGCTTTGGGGTAATTTGAAAGCGCAATGACAGATTTCCAGTCTCGACAAGGCAATTTTCAGTTAGATGCATTGGCTTATTTTAACCGTGTATTTCACAACACGGCGCTGACAGATCGAATCTGATTAAATTATCTCAATATCTACACCTGTAAGTATGATTTCAGCTGGAATGCTTGACCATTAGTCTGCATCACAGCAGCGGGGAGATTAATGATGTGCTGAAGACAGCTTTAGACTGGCAGACAAAAAAAGAACCAGGGTGACTCACGGCATCCTACGGTAAAACTTTTCAAAGCTGTTTACATGCAACGGTTATAGGTTCACGCACAACTGGCTGCTCTTATACAGTCTACATATTGGATACGCACACACATGTATTATTATTTTTTATTAATACACATTTTAGCTATTCCATGTTTAGAATTAGATTATTTGTACATATTTTTAAATAAGAAAGAAATGACACTTTTTTCAGTTCATTTTGTAAAAAATCTCAATAACAGGCTTTATGGAATATCTTTCATTGTATGACAACTTTACCAATTAAAATTTTTTGTATATTCCATTAAAATTAGGGTGAACCGAGAGATTATTATTATTTTATTACTGATTTTTAGTGCTGTCAAGCTATTCATTTTATCCAAAAAGTTTTTGTTTACATAATGTGTGTGTACTGTGTATGTGTATATAAATGTAAACACATGACTCTCTTTCTATATATGTGTGTGTGTGTGTGTGTGTGTTTGTGTATACTGTGTACTTGTCACAAGCCGTGCCTCCGTGGCTCCCTCCGGTGGTCTGCAACGGGAACCATCACCTGAATACTAGTTTCCACCCGGACTCTTTACTCCCACGTACCTTGGAAACTTCCGCGGCATTCTCCCGCCTTCGCGGGCCTATTTAAAGCCCAGTTGGACTATCTAACAGTGCAAAGTTTTGTTTTGCCCTGCAAGCATCTCTGAGCGTTTTCCCCGGTGATTTTCTAGTGTTTCGTTTGGACTGTTATTCTGGTTTTTGATTCTCGCTGCCTGCCCCGACCTTCTGCCTGTTCTACCGTTTGTGAGTTTGGATTACCCTGTCTACTTCTGTCTGCCTGTGTCTTTGAACTTTGCCTGTACGACTACGATTGTAAATAAAAGCCTGCACATGGATCCCTCTGAGTCTGGAGAATCATTACAGTACTGTATGTGTATATAAATGTAATAACATGACTCTCTCTCGCTCTCTCTCTTTCTATATATATTTAACATTAATTTATATATTTTATGTTTATATTTTAAGTTGTTTATAAGACATAGTTAAAAAATAAGCTGTTTATTTTTAAATATATTTATATACAACACATTATATGAATATAAATATATGCATGTAAATATTTTTTAAACCTACACTGTGTATGTATTTATATATACATAATAAATATACACACGTGTTATGTAAATACAAACTTTTATTTTGGATGGGATAAATGATTGACAGCAGTAATATTTTTCAAATCATTTTTAATTTGTACAGAAATTCATTTGTGTGTGTATACAAATACATATACAAATATCTTATTAAATTATTTAAATGAAATTATTTTTCAATCTTTTTATTAAAAAATTAAATTGAATTAAAAAGAGTTGGATTCCAATATAAAATAGTTTTTAAATTTTTCATTAATATTTTCATTTAGACAAAAATGGCAATGTTATTAGTGTTTGTGTGTTAATTATTTAATATAATTATGTATATATAATTATTTTAATGGAAACAACCATTTCAAACCTCAAAGCCAATACAAAGTCATGTTTTCATGAGTTACTGAACAGAAATTCAAAATAATGGTATTCATTAGGGCAGCTGCTCAAGGGCAACTTTGTTAACTAATTAACCTAGAAACTAAATTCAGCCAGCACTCATATGGGAGAATGACCTCTTTTTAATGTATATCAGTGTCCTCAAGTACCTTTACATGAGAATTATATGGAAAAAATGAAAAGATACTGATCTTTACTCCTGAACTGGGTGACTGTGCTGGGCATCCAACAAGCAAGGGCTATGTCTCAAAACATATTGAGCTGCCCACCAAGTTAGCATAAACACATTTTCACCAATCAACATTTCTGGACATCACAGTTCTGTTTTGAACACTACGGTCAGTTCTTCAACTTTAAAGAAAGCATATGTATAGGCCTATACATATTATTACAGCAGCTACTAACGTTATACCTTTATTTGACCTTTTTACATTGCATGTTTGATTTAGCAGTTAACCTTATAAATGTCTTGTCAAAATCAAACGTTTCAACAGTCTGGACTGAGATGCAGTGTTAGTATACTACTATTCGTAGTAACGTTAGTTTAGGTATTCTACATAATGACATATTTTGAGAGACAGTCTGAGCTCTAACAAACCGACTGTACAAATAACACAGCTAACGATACTACATAAGCAAATGCACAAAATATCGTCGTCTTGTGGCGTATTAAGTGTAAAACTGCGACACTAATTCAGACTACATCAGTAAATCCTCCTGTAGTTCAGCGTTTATGGCGACCACGCTGCACTGACAGGTCATGATGACGTTACTAGGACGAACAGTGGACATGTGATGAACTTCATAACTGTGCAGACAATTATAATACAAAAGCTGAAGTGAACCATAAACCCCTCAACAACGCGGACTAAACGCCGAGTATCAATGATATCAGACGCATGTCTTTACACTCACCTAATGTACGTGCTGTACGTCGCTCCGTTCACTACGACACCACGCTCGCTGCTTCCGGGTCCTAAAGCCCTCCCATTTTCATTCATAACATTAGGGTCGACTAGATGTACAGTACGCTATATGTATGTTTAGACTCGTATATAAACTATATCTTAATAACGTTAATAAATATTCGTTTTACATTAATAAACTTAAGGATAAATACAATAATAAAATATTCTAACCATTATATTGTGGTGTATTCTACATTATAATTAATAATGTAGAATTTAATTATGTGAGATCTGAAAAAAAAAGTGAAATTTAGGATAGAAAAATACTATACATAATTTCATTCATATTAAAATTTTACAAAATGAGGCTGTGAGGTAGATGTCTGATCAAAAGGTTGTTACTGTATATGTAATTTTCATAATCATTAATTTTGACACTAGAGGTTTATTTGAAAAGTTATGTAACAATTAAAATATATTCATAACCACTATATTAATTAATAAATAAATAATATAATTAAAAATATTTATACATACAAAGCATAGTTTATAATCGCAAATATAAAAAATGGCATCTACAAAACATGGTATCTATATAGTAGTATAACAGTACTGTTTTAATACAGTAGATGTACATTTTGGTCCTGTAAAATTAAATAAAGTTTCCATCAAAATATGAATTGTCCATAAATAAAAAAGTGAACTGCGTCAAACAGTTAAAGAAGCTCTGGTATATGTTTAAGCATGGTAAATGTTGTATATATGTTCATATATATACATAACATCACAGTTTACATCAATCAACCTTTATTTGTTTTGATGGTTAATATTCAACATTTACAAATAAAAACTTTAGTTGCAACATTCAAAGCTATGAACTGGTTACATTTTCATATAAACACCTTTTGTACAAAATCTGTAACACAGGCTATATGGAATACTTTCATTCCATCGTATGATATAAAGTACAACTTTACAAGTTCAAAAAATTGAACAGAAAGAGTATAATCCATAAAAAGGAGGGTGAAAGGAGAGAACAGGACAAGAGAAATACAGGCGTGACTAGAGTTGAAGTCCTACGACTTGACCATTAGCAATCTATCAAATTACAAAACGTGATTGCCGAAAAATGAGCAATTCTCATAACATGGCAATATGAGAACATAGCAAAGCCGTTAATAAAATAGATAACAAACAAATCGGTTACGGTGCCCATCTTAAAGTAATTTATAATCATTCATTATAATCAACGATAGGTCGATTCTTCACACTTCAAATATTTTAGATTGCCAAAAAATACAGCACTTTGAACTTTGTATTTATCTACAAAAATGCATTAATAGAATAAAATCACAGGGGATATTTTCGCCAAGAACAATTTTTATCAAGTACAGACCCTATCAATTGTCTATAAATGATCGATAATGCAAACTGACAGCCGAGATTCACGAAAGATTCACGATAGTCTTGAAGTAGACTATCAAATATTTATTATTCGATATTTATTAAAAGAATCGTGGGTGTTTAAGCTGGCAGTGAAAAAGCTGTTTGTTACTATTAATTTTACATCAATATGTGGACATTTTTCTTTCGTAGGAAGGGGTGGAGCAACACAGTCACGTGACAATTCGTAACTATTTTACATTTTGACTAATTGGTATGAATTCGTACAATTTGCTTACACTCACTTCAGGCGTGGACCTTCATGCTTATTTTTACGAAAAAAAAATATGTTCAGGCTTGGACCTTCATGCTTACTTTTTTACGAAAAACATACAATTTCCTAAGATTCGCATCGTACGAATTTAAGCGAAATTGCCACTTTGTAATATAGTTACTTTTTCATGTGAGATCAGATTGGTATTTTCTTTGAAATGAAACTTTGCAAATGTCTAAAATCAATTTAGTCGAACACTTGACCACATTGGCTTTGTAAGAAAGAAAAACGAGTTTCACCCAAAAATGAAAATTCTGTCATTAATTACTCACCCTCGTGTCGTTCCAAGCCCAGAAGACTTTCATTCGTCTTCAGAACACAAATTAAGATATTTTTGATGATATCAGAGAGCCATCAGACCCTCCATAGACAGAAACATGACTGAAATGATCCCAGATCCAGAAACATGGTAAAAAAAAAAGTCCATGTGACATCAGTGGATCAACTTCAGTTTTGCGACACTCCGAGAATAATTTTTACTGTGCAAATAAAATAAAAATAACATCATATACTCAACCATTCTCCTGTGACTTACGTCTTCTGCTGTTTTAGATAATGTTACTGCATAAGCGTATGCTTTCTTCTAGGTGTAAACAGCCGCAGATTACGCAAGTGTGTGCTTTCACCCGGATGTAAACAAGGCTGATTACGGCAAATATATTAAAGCTTGCGTAAGTCACGCGAGTAAATTATGTTATTTTTGCTTTATTTGCGCAAAAAAGTATTCTCTTATCATCTCAAAAGTGAGGTTGAGCCACTGATGTCACATGGACCGTTTTACCAATGTTTTTGCTATGTTTCTGGATCTGGGATCACTTCAGTTGTGTTGCTGTCTATGGAGCGAAGGATGGCTCTCTGATCTCATCAAAAATATCTTCATTTGTGTTCCGAAGATGAAGGTCTTATGCGTTTGAAATGATGTGAGAGTGAGTAATTAATGACAAAATTTTCATTTTGGGTGAACTAACCCTTTAATGTTGTTAGTATGTTTCATGGTTGAATTTTTTTATGGAAATTCAATGTAAAATAAAAAAAATAAAAAAAATTGTTTAGAAGAAAACAAATACTCAAAGATTAGAAAAGGCAAAACAATATAAATGAACATCGATTCCACACAGCATTTCCTAAAATGTTTATCGTCTACAACCTAGAGTCCATATAAGATCCCAAATTGAATTTCTAACCGTAATGCGTAAAGTTGTGTCAGATTTACCAATCAAAGGAGAAAGAAAAACAGATTTCATCTAGCCAATACTGTTTGGAAGTGACTGCGGCGACACAAGCTGATTTGGGATCAGGCTGCTGGGAAAAGTCATCTCAGAACTAGATGATGTTTGTTTCTATCGTTCTCTGCAAACTACAATGGTTATATTGCTTTGTACTGCTCATGCCCCATGCAGTCTTGATCTACGCCTCTGCACACGGTTTAAGAAGCACATTGTTGAGCACTAGCGGTCACGCTAACTTCAGTTAAGCTTTCCTAACTACTCTCACTGACAAAGAAGTTAATACTGTTTGCATCTTTGGCACAATACTCGGAGACCACACAATTTCATCACATTGGCACATTTAAACGGTCAGGCAGTTTCGGTAGATACGAGGCTACATTAGAAAAAAAAACAAACACTAAGAAATATGTAGCACCTTTTAGCCATTCCAGAAAGTACAAAGCGGTTAAAACGGGACGCAGGTCTAGCTGTACGCCTCGGTTTGTGTAAGACCAAAACAAAAAACTGCTGTAGTGTGGAAAGAAAAACTGTACAACACTGATTTTGTACTTCTATCAAAAATACCTTGCTAGCAATATGTTTCAGAGCACTCTAAATGGGATATGGACCTGCCAGATCTTCAGATTTTGCTGTAAATTACATGCCATTTCAAAGCGTACATAATCTCTTCATGGCTTTTCTTGTACATTTCTTTTCTAGCCGTGACTGCATATCAAGAAGGACTGTGCCGAGATGAAGAACAATGCAGAGCTGCGCTTCAGACTGCGTCTAAAGAGCCCATCCAGTAAGCAGTCACTAAACCATCCAATATGCAGCTTTAAAATGAAATTAAGATGATCTACTTAATATCAACGAACAGAAAAAGGAAAACATTCATCATGGGAGCATTCCGTTTCACTTTCAATTCTAAATGCTAAATTAATAATCAAAACGTATGGAGGACTGAGAGTGGCATATGATGGTAACTAAATCTTTTGTCAATTATAAAAAAAAAAAAAAGAAATTATAAAATGTGTATGTCAATAAATATATAGTTCAAAGTCCAATAAATGTACTAATAATTTTAATAAATTAAAACAATTACATACATTTATAAATTAATTTGCCTGTTTAATAACTACATACAATAATACAAATTTTTTATAAAATAATAAAATGTGTCAGTATTAGTTCTGTAAAATGATAAATTGCTTTCAAAATAAAAGCTTTTGTTTACATAACGTGTATGTGTACTGTATCTATAAATAAACACAAATGCATGTATATATTTAAGAAAAATGTTACATTTATATATTTAATTTATATTTGATTATATTTGAATACATGTAAATACTTTCAAAATATATGATGCATGTGTGTGTGTTTATATATAATTAATAATATATATACAGTACACGCACATATATTATGTAAACAAAAACGTTTATTTTGGATCACGATGAATCATTTTGACAGCACTGGTATATATATATATATATATATATATAATATTTTTTAAATATTGTTTTGTAATGGATTATGACAAATGTATTAACATTTATTTATTTATTTATTTGACATTTTTGACGATTTTAATTATTTATATACAGAACAAATTAAGCACGAAATGTTAATAAATTACTTTTGAATTACATTTTTGCTTGTTTGCTTTTGTCTTTGACATATCATGATTTATTTACTGACATATACTACTACTTTAGAAAGATTAGTAAGATTTGAATGATTTACTTGTATGCCACTCCCAGTCCTCCATAAAAATGCACCTCCTTGCTCTTGAAAACGTTGCCAATTATGATACATAACCTACAGTTATTTTACAGCTGGCTGCAAAAAATGCAACGTAGTCCAAGTTACCGCTGCCTCGCTACAGCTGAGAGACCTTCCTGGGCGTGGGCCGGTGCCGGGGCTCTGAATTAATGCGCTGCACGCGGTTCAGCTGGGGTTTGCCGCTCAGGCTGGGGTTATCGGTACTGGGCGGTACTGACAGACTGTGAGGCAGCGGTGTCGCTCGTCTGGGATTGTTCCGCTCGTAGACGCTGTAGGGAGGAGGAGTCTTGCTGCCCCGCCGAATGGGTACGTCTGAGGGGACGACAGGGGGTAGAGGAGGGTCAGGCGGCGGGAGGTCGATCCCACACGTTTCAGAGACGCTGCAGCGGCTGAGGGACGAGATCCCGCTGCTGTAGCTCCCGGAGCGGGCAGGGGAGTGAGACGCCAGGCTCCCCATCGGCAAGCCATCTGTCGGGGAGGGCGTCAGGGGCGGGACCATTGACTGCAGAGCAAAGCTTCATTAGATATAAACCAACTTATAAGCAACTATTAACACAGAGTCATTTAAACCAGTCACCTTCTGAGGGGAACGGGCGGATGGCATGGGAGACAGTGACCTCACGTTCTTGCACAGAGATCCTGTTCAACACACACACACACACAGGAACAAAAGGACCTGTCATTGAGCTGTACATAAGTGACTGAAGAGTAACGGCTGTTATCTGACAGTACCTGTCTCAGGTGTGGGTAGATTGGGTTCACAGCGTGGTAATGCTGAATCCACTGGTATTTGGAACGGTATCATCCTCTGAAAAACAAGATAAATAACATTTAATCTGCTCCTCCTGCTATACTAAACACTGTGAGATATACGCTGACTTTTTTGTTAATTATTATCACAGATTCATCAGTGCACATTACTCTGAAAAATAATTTTTATTTAATTTATTTACATTTATTTAATTTTTTGATTTAATTTAATTTATGGAGAATTTATTATTGTGTTTTTTTAAATACTCAATATTTAAATTTTCATTATTAACTATTCCTTGTATATTCATTAACTATCAAAGCATAGTTTACATACATACATACAGTAAATTAGTCAACATTTGAAGTGGATCAAAACCTTTCATAAAACCAATATGCTTTGATTAACTTTTTTGATCCACTTCAAATGTTGATTAATAATAATAAAAGTTATTATTTAAAAAAAAATATTTTCAGCTGGTGTAATACGAGGATCATTTAAAACGTTATATTTAATAATATTTATAAAATATGTATATGTACCACCATACCTAATGTTTGAGGGAAGCAGTTTTTTTTTGTAAAGAAATTACTATTATTCAGTAATAATGGTAACGATGTGTTAAATTGATCAGAAGTGAGAAAGATTTCAAAATAAATGCTATTCTTTAGAATTTTCTATTCATCAAAGAAGCCTTATAAAATAATGTAGAACATTTTCCACAAAAATATTAAGTAGCATTTATTTTCAATGTTGATAATAATCAGAAAAAATGCAGCAAATCAGTACATTATAATACTTTCTGAAGGATCATGTGACACTGTAGACTGGAGTAATGTTGCTTTGCCATCACAGACAGTGGAAAAAAATAACATTTTAAATATTTTCAAACAGAAGATTTATAATATTTCATAATGTTACTGTTTTTCTGTATTTTTGATCAAATAAAAGCTACTTTGGTAAGTATACGAGTCATTAACATAAAAAAATGCTTAACCACCAAACTTTGTGAAAAGTGGTGTACATGAACACATTTAGAAAAAAATATATGAAAAAAAAAACCTAAATTTCTAAACAATACAGTATACGAGATGTTGCTAGGTGGTTACTAAGGTATTCTGGGATGTTGTTTACTAATGAAACTTGAAAAATATATATATTATGGTCTCTAGATGTGACTTGGGACTCTCCATTCTATGTTTGTTTATGGGAATTTGAAATATTATAATCAATTCCTGGTGGATAAAAACAAAGGACCACCCTACTATTCCCAGTGAATATTGAGTCTGACATGTACTTGTAGTAGAGTGCCGCTCTGACCTGTGTGGGGTCCAGTGGGCTGGGGAACATGCCGCTGCAGAGTCTGTCGCGTGGAGAGAGGCAGGCGTTGTCTCTGGAGTGCTTGTGCTTGTCAGACGGCAGTGGAGAAGCTAATGAGGAGGAATAAAGGCATGTAGTGAGAGTTGAAAAGATAGGAAATAACAGAGGAAATGAGGCAATGCTGCAAAATGATGCCAATTATGTTGCTGGGCGTTGTAAGTACTGCTTGCTTTCAAGAGCCTGGTTTCTTATAGTCTATTGAATTCACTCACCTCTGTTGCTGGAGGGCGCAGAGCTGTTCACATTGTGTGAGCCAGAGTGATTTGAGCTCAGACTTGAGGTAGACGGACTGGGCTAGAAATACACAACAGATAAGATTTATAAATTTGTATGAAGTAAATAAAAAAAATTACCTTACAAATTATCATGATATAAATAAAAAGTGTTAATAGTATACATAATTCTAATATATAATGGTGAACAAATTCATAGTTAACTATACAATTTATTTTTTTAATCATTTTAAGTTTTTTTCTACTAATTTATTCAAATATATAATCAAAACTAAAACGTAATGTTGTCCCACCACATAAACATGATGATATTTATGTGTTTTTTTTTATTGTTTGAAATTACACACGCTTTCAAGAAAACAAAAAAAACCTGACAATATATACACTGTATAAATTATCATTAAAAATGTAATTTATTATATATGTAATTAATTTACTACACACGGTACATATATAAATATATAATCAGAAATCTGTTTGATGTCATGAATTATATTATTTTTTCTGCGCTGCATTTTCTGGCGCACTTTTTATTTTAAACTAAGATGACAGGTACAGAATTGAACACACAAATTGTTCCTAAATAAAATTCATTAATTCAGTTAATGGAATGGGTCTTTAAACCTCACAGTTAATAGCGTTAGTAACTTCCTAACACTAAGACTATAATTTCTCACTTGCATGTTGAAGACCTCATCCGAGCTCTCTGATTGGCCGGTGATGTTGCTCACTTCGTTTGAGGCCTGTGATGACAGTGAAGATGAGGAATATCTGTTGACAGCTGGATAGCTGAGAGGACTGAAAGGGACTTGAAAGACAGGAGAAATTTAGCAAACGTGTGGGTGGC
>JAUMHP010000084.1:8903883-8918628 GCA_032361065.1 Enteromius trimaculatus
ATAGATAGATAGATAGATAGATAGATAGATAGATAGATAGATAGATAGATAGATAGATAGATAGATAGATAGAGCACCTTAAACTCATTCTCTTTGTCTTTGGTGCCTTTGTGAAAAGGCCTGTCGTAGCGAAACCTCCAAATGTGGTTGACTTTGTAGAAGCTCTTGATGTTGTTGGGCACTCCATCTCTCTGCAGGACGTCCTGGTTTTCAGGGACAGGACTAACAGCATAGATCTGCAGATCTGTTTAATGACCCGTTAAGGGACGTACAAAGCACATTCAGTCATCACACAAACAAGTCTCTTAACTATCAAAAATCAATAAATCCTTCCCTCTCATGAACTTGTGCCTCTAGCAGCTAAAGAGAAGAGGTCACAGAGCAGCATGAACTCCGTTTAGATACTCATCTGATTAGAAACTGTGCTGCTGGCTGCCGACCAACAGTTTACACATCTAACAGCTGCCCTATTAGCACTTCTCCGTTCTTTAATTGCCCATATCCACACACCAGCCCTCATCCAAGAACCCTTGAGGAGCAATCGGCCAATCTAAGAAACTTCTCTGAATAAACAAAATCAGTTAATACAGAAAATAAATGAATAAATAAATAGCTACCTAACCCAATAAAACACAACAAAAACATAATAACATAATAAAAAGCATTTTGTAACATGAAAATGTAAAAAGAAAAACAGTTTTTGCAAATATATACATCAAGATGTTCGCACCAAAAGAAACAAAAATGACTTCATGTCAATAGAAAGTATGTTAAATGTGGTGAAGTGTCTAATTTTTAAAACTTATATTTTTATCGTAACTTATATTACTTATAGTTTTTGAAAAATAAAATGTTGAAATTTGGTTGAAATAATGTTACACTGTCATTCAGTGTAAAGCAATATTTATGTTAAAATTCAAACAACATGCTTATTCTGACTTGTGCATATTAAAATATATAAAATCATATTCAGTTTTACTGTTCTAAATTAGTGGAAAAAAATCTTACTGACAAATGAGCAGGATAACCTAGGATAGTGGCAAATAAAAAGATGTAAAACTACAACTAAATATTACTTGAGATAAAAGTAATTAGCCTTTTAATAAGTTATAAATATTTTTTTTGTAAATATGCATATTGTTATATGTAAATCAGGGGAAATGTGTTGTATGTATTTTTTGCTCAGAAAACAAAAAAGTTTTTTTAAAATTTAAACCCTTTTACACCTTTGACCCACATATATATATATATATACAGTATATTCCTTTCTTTTCGTAATTTATTTAAAACCATCTTCACTTTTTAAGTGGCTATATACAGCTCTGGAAGAAATAAGAGACCCCTGCAGAAAAATAAGTTTCTTTTGGGTTTTATCCTAAAAACTGTTAATCTCACAATACACCATTTTCATTTTTTGTGAACTGCCGTCTTTGAAATATTAAGGATAGAAGCATATTGATGCTCACTGAATCCTTGTGCAAATAAAACTAGGATTGAGGCCTTTTTTTCTGGATTTAAAACCTTTCTTTTCACTATTTTTGGCTTGTTTAGTGTTCATTTTCACATTTCTAATTACTTTTGAAAGACTTCTAGCATTTTTTACCATCCAGCTGGTCACACTGCAAGAGGATAGTGTTGATTACAGCAGTGCTTTTTATACTTTTCCCGTTAAATACAATTTGATTCAGGTGCTCACCAAATAAATACCTCAATAAACAGAATGAAGTATGTTTATGTAGAAATTTAACAAAAACTGGCATGAAATGCTTAAAGAGCTTAGAAAACTCAAATAGATACTGATTTAGGAGTAAACTGCAGTCTCTTATATATATATATATATATATATATATATATATATTCAAAAATTTTAAATGTGCCTTTCATTATGATCAAATGAAAAAGGTAAAAGAAAAAAGGAAAAGTGTGTTTGAGGATACACTGTGCGTCTGCTTGGTGGATGGTCTGGTCGGGCAGGTTGGCGTGCTGCATTGCGATGGCGTGAGGAAACTCGCTGAGCATCCGCTGCTGAAAGGCCTCCAGACGCTCGTAATCGTTCCCTCGACACACAAACTCTTTATTCTGTCCGCCGGCAACACACACAGACACACATAATAAGAAAAAAGTGCAAGACACTGGGCACAATATTGACCGTTTGAGGGGCTAAATGAGAATAGAGTAATCTTTCCTAATTCCTAATTCATTCTCATGTTCCCCTCCGTTCCTATTACAATCATCCACACATTGCACTGTGGTGTGGAAATACAAAGAATAGCAATTGGATAAAATGTGAATCGCTCGATAAAAAGGAAACGTTGCAGAAATGTTACAAACAATAGATGCGTTGCAGTGAGATCTGGAAGACAAGTGCCCCCAAGAGGACAAGATGTTGAATTACAGCATATCATTTTAACAGAATATTTACCTTATACCTTCTATATTAAATAAATACATGCACATGCTTTTATATATTTATATGTACATAATAAATATACACAGTACAGATACATATATTATGTTAACAAAAACCTTTATTTTGGATGTTATTAATTGCGATGAATCATTTGAAAGCACTAATTAATATAATACAAATGCGCTTTTAAGAATTGCATACCCTTAAAAAGAAGGGGAACTTCTTTCCGTAGAAGCCGACTCTGAAGAATTCCGGCTCAAGCCGCTGCTGGTTCATTATTTTGTCGTAGAAAGAGGCTTCCATCATCTATCAAAGACGCAAGTAAAACAGACCATTGAGCACAATGTAGCACAAACAGATGTTAATATGACAAATTATTGCCACAATCTGTGAAGCAATCGACTGTGTAACAGAATAAACAAAAAACTATTGGGAGGAATCAGTTTAACAGTTAAAGCCAAACGCCTCATTAGGATAACAATTGGCCGTAAGTGTAATGAACATATTAACGACTCAATTTAGTTGAAATAAGCACTATATTTACAGCCACTGGGTGTTTAAACTGCAGATTAGGGTGCATTAAAGTAAGCAAACAAATATAATAGACATTTAAAAGGGTTATATGACATGCTTTCTTTTGTCTTTGGCGGGTTTACAAGCTGTTACATAAAATACACACACACACATTTATAATACATATTTTATATATACACACACACACACACATTTATAATACATATATACACACACACACACATTTATAATACATATTATATATATATATATACACACACACACACACACTTATAATACATATATATATATATATATACACACACTTATAATACATATATATATACACACACACACACACACACACACACACTTATAATACATATATATATATACATACACATACACACACACATTTATAATACATATAATACATATATATATTTATATATACACAAACACACACACATTTATAATACATATAATACATATATATATTTATATATACACAAACACACACCCACAAACTGCATCATCTGTAAATAGGAAATACTTACTCTCATCTTGCTGAGGTTCCTGTAGTCATAATACGCTTCGTACTGATTGGCCAGCTCTCTACACAGTATGATGCAGTTTTCCCAGCACTGGAATGAATAGCTCAGTTTTTACAACTTAAATTACAGTAACACTTCAAACACATACGCATATTTTCAGCTACACACAATGACCCCTGCTCTCTCACAATTACGATTGTGTAACTGCAGCAGTAGGCTTCAGCCACAAGATGGCAGTATGTAGAAAGAAAAGATCTTCTCTTATATTGTTCATATTCACATTTTAGTAGCTGGAAATCTAAATATATTGCACATAAAGTTGTCGCTGCAAACCTCTGGCTTTTCACTTGTAGCAGCTGTCCTGGTCTTTAAACATTAAGCCTTATTAGTCATAAAAAGTAGGAGATGGACTCACTTTCCCTCTGTCAAAATTGTGTATGATGGTGAGATGGAGGCATTCCTTCCTCTGCCATTCGCTCTGCATGGGGTACGTGAGGAACTCTCTGAGAGGCCTTTCGGTCCACTCCAACAGCTCATCATACAGCAGGAGGGTGTAAGACGCCTCTGAAATAGTCACAAACATCATACAAAAATAAGAAATAAATGAAATTTATAATAGTGAATAATATTCCAATAGGACAATATTTCTTAGTATTATTCTTAAAATTATTATAAAATGGTTACATTTAAAAAGTAATATTTAAATTATATTAATATTATTTAAAATTAATTGATGCAGTAATTACAGTAAAAAAAAAAAATTAAATTAAACTAAATTAATAAATAAATAAATATTACCGGTGTAATTTTGTGCCTTCTGGTGCAGCTCATAGAGCTTGTGAATATAACGGATGTACATTTCTTCTTTATTTAACTCGGTTTTGTAGAAGTTCTGAAAAGAGCAGGACAATGTGAGCAGAACATGCTTTTTGTCTGTAGTTTGGTCAATAAATACCAAATACCTATAATAATAAAAGGTTAAACTAACCAGAAGGTTGACTGTACATCCCATTGTTTTCCCATCAACTTCTCCGATCTTCATGCAGTCCCTGTGAGGAGATGTTGAAGAGCGTCTCTGAGTCTCATACATGGATCATGAGTGTGTTTGTACTGCATGCTGTCTGGAGTGTGTCTGCTTTACCTGTAATCTAGTAATCGCTCCATTAGCCGTGTGACTGTAGCGATGTGGGAAATGCCACTTTCTCTCCAGGTCTCTCTCTCAATCTTCTTCAGGAGACTAAATCAGATTTAGATGTATTATAAAAACTGATTAAACGAATAATAAAAAATAAAAAAAAATTCTAAATCGAAGATCTTTTATTTTGGTACAATATATAGTACACTGTACTCAATGAGGGTCTTACCTCGGATACGGACCAAACAGTGGAATTCTAAAACAGAAAAATAGAAGACATTTTTAAATATTTCATTATATTTTTTCAAATTGAATATATACAGTACTTTAAAGTATTCATGGATTATAATATTTTACATTTATATGCTACTGCTCTAAAGTTTGTGGCCGTGTGTCTTTCACATCAAGGCTGCAATTATTTTATGAAAAATATAAAAAAAAAAGAAAAGAAAACAGAAACATAATTACAACTGAAAATATATTTTACTTCCTGAATTTTCAGCTTTATTACTCCATTCTTGTCATTGTCACACGATCCTTCAGAAATCATTGTAACTACGATGATTTAGTGCTATAGAAATATTTCTTATGATCAATGGTGAAACTAGTTGTGCTGTTAAAATAATTGTTGTGCAAACTTTCTTTGAATACAAGATTAAAAAAACAACATTTATATGAAACTGAAATCTTTTGTAATATTATTTTCACTACCAGTTTTTTTTTATCAATTTAATGTATCCTTGCTGACAAAAACAATTTCATTAGAAAATAATAAAATAGAAATAAACTTACTGACCACATACTTTTAAACAATGGCATAGCACTATTTTATATGTATATTTCATCATTTTTAGCATAAACTGTTTGATATTTATATCTCTATAAATTTAATTACATTTCAATTTTTCATTGCAGCTACAAAACATCATGATTTCAGAAAGAATTAAACTCACATGTTGTTAAATAGCTCTCTGTATGTCTCATCTCCTTTCCCCTCTGACATCAGACCATCCAGTTTGTCTATTAGTTTGGCCTCCACCTTCAAAAAAACAAAAATAAAAATCCTAAACATTCCTACAGCATGTTTTAAATCCACTTATGATGTTAGTCATGCACCAAAAACATCATCATGTATCATAATCATCATTTATCTAAACTATATAGAGTTTTTTTTAATCATTGTTTTTCTTCAAGAAAGCTTAAAAACTAAATTATAAATCCATTGTAGTTCAACTTTAAACTTGCATGAGCAGCTCAAAATCTTGCTGACAATCCTTTTCAAATTATGATTCCATTCCAAAGCGACACGATTGTGTAAACAAGCTCGATTTCCTCTGGTCCACAGCGCTTTACGCTGACGCCCGCGCATAATCCACTGTGACACGAACATCATGCTGCGCTCGCGCGTTCAGACATATTTATGTCACCGTGATTTCAGCACCTGTTTGAAGTTGCCGCTCCGTCGCTGTTCACAATCCATCATATCGTGGAAAATGGGGATGAGCACGTTCCTCAGGTCCATCTGTGGTACCAGAGTCACCTCCATGAACGGACCAATCAGGGTGGGAATGAGATTTAGCTTATAGTCTCCTGGGAGACAAAACAATACACTGCTTTAATATCATTGCACAGGTCATGTGACTCCGTAAGTGTTCAGTGCAGATTTATGAAAGTGGACGAACCCAAATGCTGCCACATGCTGAAAATCTCACAGCCGATCATCACTCTCATGTCACCGTACCTTTAAAAACAAAACAATTATCATATAACATCTGGATATTGCGGTAATTTCAATGGTTTTCCCATGGTGCAACTCACTTCTCCAGGACTTTTTTCCTCTTGGAGGGCGGGAACATTTCCAGTTGGAGGCAGGGCTGGTTGATGAATATGATACAGAGATAAAAATAGGACTCCCATACCTACAGATAAAAAGAGAGCTAATTAAGATGCTGACGATGATTATCTGCATTGCAGGCACATGTTTTACATGTTCCCAGGAAGCTCTAGGAGATACAGAAAGACATTCCTCCTATGCAGTCTAGGAAATACTTCATCTAACCCGTAATGTTTTTTTCTGGTGTAATCCACTGTATTCAAGCTGATGCTGCCATATTAAAAAATATAGTATGTTATATTATTTATAGGTTAATTAATAAAACATTTTACAGCTTAGATTAGAGTAATGGCTTTTAGATGTTCTACACACTCAGGCATTTGAATATATTTGTATATTTAATAAAATAGTAAAAGTCATGGCAAGTTATTAGTGATTTTCATGCAAAACTTTTTCTGTAGTATTTAAGTATATTAGAGAGCAGAAAATCTGTAGTATTACACATCTTTATTTTATTTATTTATATAAAAGTTGAGAATGAAGATTACAGTACAGTATGTGCAGATGTTTCACATACTTTATTATATTTACTGTAATAAAATTGATGTTAGAAACAGTTGATTATGCGTCCAATTCACAAATGTTTCTATGAAAAAAGCCAGGCCTGCATTTGTTTTATTTCTATTTTATTTAAAAAATAAAACCTAATATACTGATTTGCTGCTTAAGACACATTTCAATGTTGTAAACAGTGCTGTTTAATAATTGGGACCTTTTTTCAGGAACCTCTGATGAAGAGAAATGAAAAAAAATAAAAAAAAACGTTGTACTGTAAATGTCTTTCGCATTTGATCAGTGCAATGACTAAAAATAATTATTCATTTTAAAATGATGCAGGAAAGTATCCAGGCTGCATTTATATATATATTTCTTTTTAAAAATCATTGTCTTTAAGAGTTTTCTGCAGGACAACTGAAAAAGCAAGGCTGGCATTTAAAAAATAAAACTTCAATTTGCGTGAGTTGCTCAAAATCTGATAAACATCATTCAGCTTTGATACGTTTAATAAATGAAAACCTTCTGAACAGTAGTCGATATAAAATCTCTTTACCTTGAAGTCAAATTTCTCATTAAGGAAATTGTTGCGCAGGGTATCGGAGAGATATAAGATGGTGGTTATGATGACACTAAACACAAACAGAAACGTCAAGCAATAAAACATTTCCATAGCTGAATGAGATTACATACGAACCCTCTCAGGTTTCGTTTTCCGTACTTACTTATTAGCGACCAGTCTCATGACAGTCCAGTCTTTAGGGAACATATCCGGTCGAATAAGTATTCTGAAGACAGTGAATAACTGCAGGAGGAAACTCTGGAAAACAGGATTGTAAAGTTATCACCGTTATTAAAAGAGAATAAGCTGGTTAAGCAGGCTCAGTGCAGTCAAGTGATTTTACCGTTAGTTCATCTTTAGTGGGAAATCTGCTGAGAAGCTGCTGGTATTCTTTATCTTTTAACTGCCGCAGCAATGTGAGCAAACAGGCAACAAATTCCCCCTGAAACACACACATCTAAGTTGTTATTCGATTAACTGGAATACTTTCCCTCAAGTAAAAATCAAAGGTCCTCAGAGGAGGCTACACATACCGTAACATCCTGGTACTGCAGGCGCAGGGAGTTGGCGGCAGGCTGAGGCCGGTTGGTCACTTCCAGTACAGTCCTGAGTAACACTCCAGACAGACTCTCCATGACCAGATTCACCTCCTCAGACACACCACACTCCTACACAGACATACAGACACTTTATTTGATTAAAATCGGTAAATATATTAACATCTATTTTTAATGTGCTGATCAAGTCAAATAATGAATCACATATATAAATATTTACTAGGTAAATCCCCATTACATTATTGCAGGAAAGGAGAAAATATGGAATAAACATCAGTTTGGCACCAAATTTCCTTATCACTAACTTTACATACAGGTCAGGAAGTCACTATTAAATTTAGTTTTTTTTAAACATATTTGATTACATAATTAATTATGTTTTTATATTAATTAATAAGCCTTAATTTAATTATATTTACCAAGTAGTTAATTTAAAAATGTCACATTGAATATAATAATTTATTTTTACAAAATTAGCAATATATAAGTGCTGTCAAATGATTAAAATTATAAATAAAAGTGTTTTTTACACAATATATCGGTGTGTGCTGTGTATACTTATGTATGTATAAATGCACACCCATGCTTTATAAGAAACTTTTTATATATATATATATATATATATATATATAATTAATATTATAATACATTTTATGAAAAAATATATGTACGTGCAATTAAATGCAAAAAATTACTAATTCGATTTTTTTCTAAAACTTAAAATAATGTATTACCATTTTAGATCAAATAAAAAGTTAATAATTATTAAATAATAACATGTGAAATATCATTTCATTAAAATTAGTAACTAAATTAGGTATAAAATCTGAAAAAGTGAATAAAAAAGATCTACAAACTAACCAATAAATAGAACAAAATAAGAAAGTGATGCAGAGAAGCGTCTCCAGCAGCAGATACTGACCGTGGCGGGTGTGTTGAGCGTTAGCATGCTGGTGAGGATATTAGCACACAGCACCAGCTCCCTCTGCTCCTGCAGGTGTGTGTGCAGCAGACGTAGCACTACAGGTAACAGCACACACCTCGACTCTGACATCACACAACACACACATATATAAGAATCAAGCCGCAAGACCTTTAAATGATTAACATTACCAAAACTGTAGTACAACAATCTACTACATGACTTCTGTCGTCTGATTGATAGTTAAACCTTTTTAACTTGTGTTTAGAATTTACTTTTTGGCCATACAAATATATTTAACTGCGCCAAGCTGCATGTGTTTGCTTGAATAAAAAATATAAAAATTTATGAGCCTCATGTATCTATGATACAAAACTTTTACAAAAAATTTAAATACTCTTAGCTTTATAATGATACATGTGCATTGCTGATGTGGTAAGGTACGGTCTTATGAGGTTAGAACAACACCAGATTTTAAATATTTGGGTGAAATATCTCTTTGAACTAGCTAGCATTTAAAAAGCTTCTAATAAATCTAGGCTTTATTTTAAAGACGTTTCTTAGCAGTAACTGAGTGAGATCCTTTACCCGGGTTGACGTAAAGCGGACTCTCCACGGTCTTGGCCATGCACTGCAGTTTGACGGCCTGTAGAGGGCAGTCCGTGTGCGAGAGGGCAGGCAGGCTGCTCAGCGTGTCGCGGGCCAGATTTGCCACCTCTCTCATGCTGAAGATCTTTAGCAGCTCGCAGCACACAGTCGGGAACGATCTCAGGAACACGGCCTGGGAAAATGCCAATAAACAAGTTATTTAAACACGAAAAAGCCTCATTAGTCGGTACCCAAGAGGTAAAGTATACTACTACGTGTAACATGCTGCGGTATGTGTGTTTTGAGCATTTGTGTCACTGTAATACTGCTATCATCTCCCTCCAAATGCATTTTCACATTGATTTAGTGGGGAAACGTTCCTCTGGCGCGGTAGGGGATGTCAAACAACAGATGTAAGCAAAGGCACTCGCGCGCACACACACACAAATATTGCGATGACACAAATCTGGCACAGCTCCAGTCGCCTGCATGTGCTTCGGATTATGTCGCGGTGTCCAAAGACGCTTTGTTTTCTTGGCCACGTTAATTGAAATCTGCTCTCCTGCTGGGCCGCCATAACAAGAACAGACCTGTGTGAGAGTTCAGTGCGAGCGAATGTGCGAATGTGTGCGTGCCGAAAGCTATCTCGGAAAGATGGACACACATGGCTCAGCTGACTCGCCTGTGACAGTGTGTGGCGAGCTTTTAGCACACTCAGCGTGTGCCACTGTTTGTGTATATCAAGACTGCCTTAACTCTCCATGGGCTGACTGAGCTTTGAACACTGATATGCTAGCAGAACAAATCTGGGTGGGGCTGAAAAAGAGGTACTGTATTTCATACACTTTTGTTTTCCTAGTTTTTTTATTTGTTCTGCTGTAACTGAGTGGCAGATTTAGGGGAAATGTTCTCACAAATATAATAAAACTAGACTGGTGGGAACAGTCCAGATTAGTAAAGTGGTTCCATTATGGGTAAAACAATGTCTTAAACCAATATCTTTACACATATTAAAATCTAATCGAAGTGTAAGTAAAGTCTAGTTTATTGATATAGGGCTAAATTAGTGGAAGTTATAAATAAACTGAAAATATCTGAAGGTGTGTATCAATAGTGTTTCATTGTCACATGGACCAAAAATGTAGAGGTCATCAATAGCAGATTAAAGTTGGAATCCAGACCCAAGTATGAGTCCATTTGAGATGATTAATAATTTTTATGCAAATAATCTATTATTATTTATAATATATACTGCATTTCCTAATATATATATATATATATATATATATATATATATATATTAGTGCTGTCAAACAATATGTATTTTCATAATATATATATATATATATATATATATATGTGCACTGTATATATTTATTATGTATATATAAATACACAGACATTATTTATTATGTATATACATATTTTGCATGTGTATTTATATATACATTTTATATATATACACAAACACACACACTTTTTATTTAGATAAATGTATTACTTTTTTTATTAATATAAAACAAAATATATTTAATAATATTAATTAAATGATATCATATTGTATATTTTAGTTTCTAATATAACAAGACGCATTTTATCATTTAATATTTTAATATTGTACATAAGTAAAATTAGCAAAGCATGTAGATTTTAGCTTTCTACATTTAAGAGGACAGCAGCTGTTAAAAATGCAGAATCTGCATTAGCACAGTAATAACATTTCCCCACATCAATGATCATTAAAAGCTCTGAATGAAAGAATGTGACGTGCTACATCCGCAGCCATCAATCATTCACTTAACAACACACACGACACACTCAAACACAACCACGTGCCAGCACTCATAAGACATCATCACCATAATTACAACAACTCACATATCTGCCCACATTTGCTCATTTTTAAATATTATTGCCATTGTCTTTCATTTGAGCACCAACCAAAATCAATTTAAACATAAAATCTCAGTAAATATTTGATAATAATGCCGTGAGTCAAATCTATTTGTCAGCAGGTCACTGGACTGTTCTTGTGCAGCAGGCCAAGCACTGAGCAAACAAAGACAAACGCAACTTTTATGCACAGAATGTGCTTTCTCTTTGGCTTCTTCTGAGGTTTTATTTATGCTACAAACGCTCCTCAGATACAGCGATCGAGAGAGGCAGAGAAAATCCTACCTGATTCAACTGGACCCAAATTAGAGTGGAAAGCAAAAGCCTCCCTGTTTTGTTTGGAAGCCCAGTCCTGAAATTAGTGAACCATTTTCCCTGCGGATTCAACTCAAGAGGCTCGGGGCTTAATCAAGTGGAAATTGGGGAGAGACAGCGGGGGTAGAAGGGCAGAATGAAGCAATTGTTCAACTCGCTCTTTGATGTCACTGCAACAAAATATCCAGGCACAGGCAAACTCGCAAATGAGAGAAGTGCATGACGCTGGCTATATGCGATCAGATCACTGTAAATGCATTCTGTGCTCTTCATTATGAGGCAGATGTATGTATTGTAACATCTGAGCTCCCTTCAGCATCTCAGACAAACTCCCAGCGCCTCTATTGTGTCGCAGAGCTTTTCTCATGCGTGCGTCTGAATGCGAGTCGGAGCTGCAGATAATCACATTTTCCTAAGAAAGGCTTAGTCGTGCAAACTAGCACAACTGTCTCGAGAAGAACATCTTCAGCAAAAGAGCTCTGGGAACAAATGTGCTCAACACAGCTGATGCTTAGAGAACAGGTGGATGATTATGATATATACATAATTAATGATAGCATAATGACCTGGAACATTCTGAACAATAACATTAGAATGTTATCAGGTCTTGATAATAGTTCACAAACTTTAGCACTATTTATGCATTGTGCATGGAATTTTGCATGGTTTTCTCTTAAAACTTCCTAATATAATGTTCATCAATATCTGTTCTTAAAACTTTACCATAAAAACTATAACTTTTTTTATAATTGTCTAATGTTTTTGAACGTTACTAACAGAACATTTTAAGGATTTTAACATTTTTTTTCTAAATTATAAAAGCATTAAATGTTATTTATACATTGTCCATTGAACATTCATCGAGCCTTATTTATATGTTATATATGTATATTTACATGCATTATAATAAAAAGTTGTATTAAATGTTACTAATACAATGCTCATTAAATGTTTCTGGTCTTTAATAATGTTCTCAAAAGTTTTTCACAAAAATGTAATTAATATGCATTTATTGATCTTTTTTCCCCTGAAACATTCAAAAACGTTTTCTGAAGGTTGACGTTTGTCAAAGTAATCTTAAAACTTAAGACGAAAAACATTATTTCTACATCATCCATGGAACATCTTTTCATGAAACATTTTTTTAAACGTTATTAATACGTTTGTCAACGTTTAACAATGCTCACAAAAGTTTAGCGCTAAAACATTATTTTATACATTGTTCATGGACTATCTTTTTGAACGTTCATCTAACATTCAGATAACATTTAAAAGTAACATTCTCACAATGTTCGAAAAATGATACAAATGGAACGTTCACTCAGTGTTTGCGTAAGCAAGACTAAACATTTGAAATCATTTTAAAAATGAGATGTTATGAAGTTTAAAGAACATTGAGGAAACGTTTTTATAACTTAACTGGAACATTAGTAAAACTGTGCACTCTCCAGTAAGGATGCAGGGGGATTTGGGGCCTGATATTTACATTTGTGCATAAATAAGTTCTCAAAATAACTAAATATCGACCTGGCTGATACATCATTCTACCACTAATCATATGTGATCCTAGAGCACAAGTCATAATTATCCATTTTTGAAAATTGAATATACAGAAAATTGAATAAACATCTTGTTCAAATTAAGTTTGTAGCAATGCACATAACTAATCAGTAGAAAATGTACTACATACATTCATGCAACGTTCTTTTCTTAATAGCCTAATTATTTTGTTGACAATGACAATGTTGGCTATTGCTACAAATGTGCTACTTATGACTGCTTCTGTGCTCCAGGGTCACAAATATCCCCCAAATGCATTAATCCCAAACTTTCCACAGCATGCACTGCATATAATACGACCACAAAGAAAGGTTCCCTGCTGAAATAACCTGCCCGAGATGTTCCGCTGGTCTCAGGTTCTCAGCAAACCAGCTCAAGCTTAATAAAACAAATGCTATTTTATATGAACCACGGTAACTGGAAATATAAACGTGTTTGCACAGTGTTGAGTTGAGCATGCTGAGTTTGTCAGGTGGTGTATTGTAGTAATCGCTCTCTTACCTTCTCTATAAGCTGTGCGCGCGCTGAGCAGCGGCGCGTCGCGTCAGTTCCGTCGCGCTGCACGCTGATGATGGAATGCGAGCGAGCGTGTGAAAGTGCGGCGCTAAACTGGCATTATTTTCTAACTTCCACCCAATTCGACTGAAGCAGGCCGTTGTCAATGGCAGAGGAGGTTCTCTCGCGCAGCACAAAGTAGGTACATTTGCATTTCTCCGACCCTCCCCTCGCTTTTCAGCACTGTTATTGTGTGGCGCGGTTGGGGTGCTTATTTGGCCCCCGATTAAATCCTCACTGGCCCGCTCTGAAAAAAAACGCCTTATAAGCAGTTCTGCTCTGACACATCGCGTTAAGACCTTGTTCTCTATATGCTCTTCTGAAATCTACTGGGTGCGTCGAAACGAGTTCACAAAAAGCTTTAGATGTTGTTACAAAAAAAGGTATTGGAGCAACAAGTGTCATAGTAAAAATGAAAAGATGCTTGAGGCCCCATTTGAGGTTCCTCAGACTGACAGAGCTCCTCAAATATCTTCTTGTGCACTGAAGGAGATTCATTATATCTCAAGTCTTTTCTTTAAGATCGGGTTTCTGGAGGACAGTCTAAGAAACTTACGGTTCTTGCCTTTTAGGTTCTGTGTGACGTTTCTAACATTTTTTTAAATGCTGAAAATTTAAAGATTTTATTTTCTTATATATAGTAATATCTTATTTAGATTTTAATGCTTTTGTAAAATGTGTATGTTTTTCTTCTTCCTCCTGCTGGAGACTGGTGGGGCGGCACCTCAGCGCCCCCTATTGACGGGCTGCCATCGGACAGTATATAGTAAAGTATAAAGATGGAAGTCTCCA
>JAUMHP010000084.1:8921159-8945602 GCA_032361065.1 Enteromius trimaculatus
GTCGATTCCACCGACTCCAAAATTAGGAGTCGGGAGTCGGAGTCGACTCCAAAAAAAACGGAACCGAACACCCCTAGTGATAATCACAACGGCGGGTCACATTCCCGCGCTTTGACATGGAGTGCTCTGTGGCGGGAAGAAAGCATGAGTTTTGTCACGTCTCTCCCCGCAGAGGTCTGGTCTGGTTTACTTTCTCCAAACTAAACCCAGTAAATACCAAAACTAGTCTGACCCACTGTTGAAGAACGTTTTTCAACGGCTCTGGTTTGATCCAATAAGATATTTTCCAGTAGATGAATCATGTAATTGTCACCGTCAACATCATGTTATTACCCTAAAATGACTATAATGTACAGTATGACTTTGATCCTGCTGCCAGTGTCTCATAGCGGAAGATATATGAGGTAAATTTAGGCAAAGTGGGACACTTTGTAACACTGGGAAAACTGTAAACCATAAGCATATTATATTGTCAGAAGCTTACATGGTGCATCAAACATAAGTTAGAAAACTTGGAGACACAGGGCCATTCAAGTAATTCCATCCCATTGATGGAACAATTTTTGACTTTAAAAACTAATTCATTTATTACCTTTTTTTTGGTCCATACAATTCACAATTCATGTAGGCCCAATGTTGCTATGGACGCCAATGACTTTCACTGTATGGCCAGAAGCAATCGAAACAATCTTAAAATATCTACAGCTAAAAAGGAGTCTATTTGGAGAGATCTGTGGTCAGTTTTATTTCTGTGAACTGCAGAGCCTAATGGCCTGGAGATGAGATCATAGTTAATCTGTTTGTTCAGCGAAGGCTAGTTCCATGAATTATGTCTAACAATAAATGGACAAGATAAGAACAACTTGAAATAATAACAGGTGCATAATATTGAATTACAATAAAATACTCTTTTGATTGGACAAAGCAAATTTACAGACACCACAAAGGAAAAAAGAAATCTACAAAACGTATCTATTTTGAGTGCACAATGATGGAAGTTCTGGTTTATTTTACATGGTTTTTTCCTAATGTTTACACACCTGTCACATGACACTTCTCTTCTAATGAAGCAAATGCTGGTCAGTTTTGGAGAATGTTTGATATATTGAAAAAAAAAGAGGATATTGATCCTTTATAGCTTTAGAAAAAAGGTAGTCTCAAACAGTTTTACTAAATAGACCAGACAAATTAACAAACAAACATGGACATTCATCTTATTGCCTTCATTGCCGTATATATTAGACATAAAAATTAACATGATTATTTTTTGTAAAGCATGTAAAGCAAAAGCAGTATTTCAAAAGTCATATCCATGTGTTTTCATAGTGCATTCTAATTAATCTCTATAAAACTACTTGGACTATTTTGATTTAGTAAAAAATAGCTAAACAAAATACAATAAAAACATGATTTTGCATAATTTATCTGTTTTTGCACATAAACTCTTCATATAGAGCCCATACGATATTTGCTTTCTGTTCAACTCTTTTAAAGAGCATTGTGATGTTGCATGCAAACTTTCTGTTGTCTGTAAAGCAAGGAAATGCCTTGACTGGCAAATGGCAAAATGTAAAAGTTTATTTGTAATCCATCATTCTACAAAAGCCATGTTATAATAATGTCTTTGCAATTTTGTGTGATAAACAGCTCCACATAATTCAGTGTTGTTGTACTGCAACCCTTTGTGTGCACGCATAATTGGATTCAATACCACATTTCTAAGTTCTCCAACAAATATTGACAAGTAAATCTTATTTACTGCAGTCCTCTTGCACCTTTCCGAGAGATTTTCAGTGGTTCTTCCTCCCCTTGACGAAATAGCCAGTACACTGTAATAACATATAGGGCAAAACATGCAATGAAGTCATAATAATATGATGCGACCAAAAACACTATCAGCAAAAATGTGCATCCAATCACCCTTGACATATTGTCATAGGACAGAAACTCTTTCCACCACAAGACATTACGTCCAATGACGTGTTCATTCCCTTCCACTAGGGCCATTGTAGCTCTCTTCAGCTCCATGTGGTACTCCATATTTGTTAAATCCTCTTGGGAACTATTCGGCTGGTCCTCGTTCATAGACTCTGAGATTGAAGGCATAGCCAATGGCCTCCCTCTGCTCAAGGAGGGTCTTTTGCAGTAGCTTCCACTCATTGCACTTTCTCTGAATACTGACTGTTGTGAATTCCTCAGACCGTTCAGGTACAGCTCCATCTCGTCATCTATCAGCGATTCTGTTGAGGTACTGTCTTCAACGTTTTCCAGATCTCTGTTCACTGAGTCTTTTACCAGGCATTCCATGCTTTCCAGCATATGGTTTACATCAGTTTCTCTGTCACTTTTCACACTTTCACATGACACATTCTCATCTTTATCAATAAATTCAATGAGGTTCAAATCATTCTCCATAGCTTGCATACTTCCACTGAGCTCAGTATCACTGTTTTGAGATGGTTCTTGACAAGATGTAGCAGTTTCTTCACAGATCTCTAATCCACGGTTGATGTCCTCACCTAGACTTTCTTTTTCTTTTAAGTGATGTGGTAATGATTCAACACTATTGATCTGCTTCTGTTCCTCAGAATCTTGTTCAAGAGAAAGCATATCATCTGCGTCTGATTGTTGTTTCTTTTCTTTCTCTGATTCCATGGCATCCAAGTCCTCTTCATCATCTATGTATTTCAACTCATCTTCAATGCGATTTAGTCTTTCTTTACTTTCATGTTTTTCTTCTGCCCCCTCTTGTTCTTTTGGTTCTTGGTCTTTCTCCTCTTTGTCATGTTTCTGCTTCTCCTTTTGCTTAATTTGATTTCCATTTCCCCCTTCTTGCTTTTCCAGGCCTTCATCATTTTTCATTTTGTGAATTTCTTCCATCTCTGTAATCACTAATGTATTGTGTTCAGCATCAAAATGAATAATGTTGGAGCTCTCCTTCTCTGAAGCCTGTGAACAAAAACCTTGTTCTTCCTTTTCATTCATTTGGAGGCTCTCCAAAATATTTCTCACATTTATCTGTGTGTTCTCCAATTCTCTATAGGGTTCTATTGGCATAGCTATTGCTAAGTGAGAAAGTTCTTCGGGTTTTTCAGTGCTCGATCTCATCTCACAGCAATCAGGCTCTAATTTATCATCAGAGGAACCCAAAGTGATTATTTTGGGGTCCTCTGGAGCTTGACCTAGAAAGCAAGAAGTGTTGATTGAATGTTCAGATATATTCTCCACTTTGATGTGGATAATTGTAGGGTCCTCCTGGTTCTGTGACTTTTCAGTTTTTAAACAGGACCTTTGATTATCCAAACATGATAAAGTTTTCAAAACTGCTGTGGGTGATGATGGATGAATCTGTTCAGGTGGGCTGTCAGCACCTGACTCTGTTGTTTGATTTGCAGTGACTAAAAGTTCTGGTACTTGTTGGGGAAATAAACACAGACTTTGGCAAGAATCATCCTGGATAGAGCATTCAGTCAAAGCTAGTTCTGGCTGCCTAGATGTAACTTTTGGAGTGTTAGTTTTAGTAAATGTAATGTCTCTTGGGTATTCTCCAATACTCCTTGTACAATCATTTTGATTGCAAGAAGCTTCTGCGTTTTCGACATGTTTACTCTCATTTGGCTCAGGAAGAGTATTTTTGGTTGGCTTTACTGTAAGTTGTGAGTCCTGTTCTGTTGATTCTTCGCAGACGCCGACATTAATATCATCTACTGTCTGTTTTAAAGATATGCAAGACTCTGGCCAAATGTCTGTGGTCTCAGGGGCTGTGACCGCTCTTCGACTCTCCTCCTCTAGTTTCCTGAATGACCTATCTAAAGCCTTCGGATAGAAGTCTTTTCTCTCTGTTTCCATGTTTTTAAAAACCTGATGGTAAAGTGGGGCCACAATGGTCCCAAATGTGAAGCCGTGGGAACACAGCTGAGACTCTGAATTAGTTTTCAAACTCACATCCTTTTTTGGTTTCCTATCGCTAATATTCATGTCTTCGTGCCTCTTAGAGTTTGGTGCCAAGCTTTTAATTCTTTGCTTAGCATCCTTCTCAAAGTCCTTCCATGCTTTTTCAACATTCTTGCAAACAGACAAGTCGGGATTTTGGCATACAGGAACAGCCTGATTGATCGAAACTGTTTGGTCAGTAATGCGCTCTGTATGTTGGATGTCTTCCAAGACCTCAGAAGCCGAGCATGCAATTGATTCATCAAGACTGATGGAGACTTCCAGGGGTAAACTTGTGTTTGCTGTGGATAAATTAGTCTTGGAGTGGATTATGTTGTCTTCTTCATCTTGTGGTAGAGCTTGGCTGACGATCTCAGTGGAATCTCCACTATACTCAGCAGATTTAAGGGACTCAGCTGGAAAGGGTGATATTTGGTTACACGTTGGTGGTCGAGCAGTTTGTTGTGATAGGGAACTGCATGGTGTCTTCTCCAGCAATGATGAATGTTCCTGCATGCTGGTGTCTGCTGAACCTTTACTTTCTTTGGTCTTGGTCCCTTGTTTGTTTTCTTCTTCCCTCTTAGCAAAGTGTTCCTTGACTTTTGCTAGTCGTGCAGCCTTTCTTCTGCTTCTTCGGCTGTGGTTTCTGTTGATTTCCTCCTGTTACAAAAGACATAGATGTGAAAAATGCTTAAATGAAATGCATCTACAGTAAATACAATTTATAGAATAGCTTATCTCAAGATCTTGTTGAAATAGGCTACCTTTTTTACTTCATTAAAATCAGTTCATACACTATAAAACACCTTTTATACACCTTTTACACAGCTACCTTTAGCACAAGCTATAGTCTAACACTGCTTTTATCTGATGAAAATAATTTTTCCTTGATGAAATATATACTTTATCATACATATATATACTGTGGGTACGGAAAGTATTTAGACCCCCTTACATTTTTGACTCTTTGTTATATTGCAGCCATTTGCTAAAATCATTTAAGCTAATTTTATTGCCTCATTAATATACATACAGCACCCCATATTGACAGAAAAACACAGAATTGTTGACATTTTTTGCAGATTTATTAAAAAAGAAAAACTGAAATATCACATGGTCCTAAGTATTCAGACACTCATATATTTAACTGTACATTTCTTCTGATCATCCTTGAGACGGTTCTACAACTTCATTTGAGTCCAGCTGTGTTTAATTATACTGATTGGACTTGATTAGGAAAGCCACACACCTTTCTATATAAGACCTTACAGCTCACAATGCATGTCAGAGCAAATGAGAATCGTGAGGTCAAAGCCTTGATGTGTCGTGTTCTGATTGGTTTCTTGTATTGCATGTGTCTTGTTCTCATTGGTCGGTTCTGTCTTGTGTTCCCCTCTGTTTAGCTTAAAAAAAGCCCTCACCCTATCTCATACGCTGATTATTCCAAAGCAATACCTTTGTTCTCGTGACTTCCTTGTTTCTTTCTGTTTTTGACCTTGGACTGTTTTCTAGTTTTTTGATTGTTTGCCGCCTGCCCTGGCCCTCACTTTGTTATCACTTTGCCTGGATTGTACTGTTTGCTGGTGTTTGACCCTGCCTGTTTGACTAAGTTTTTGCACTTGGATCCCCACTCGACCCTCAGTCCCTTCATAACACAGAGCGTCCCTGAACAGCATGACCTATCAAGTGTCTTGTTTGGGGACAGTACATACTGTAATGTTACACTAACACTTGTCAAAGCCTAACATCAGTAACTACATGACATTCAGAGAGAGCAGCCGGTGTCACAGGACAGTTTATAAAATAGTTTTCACTAGTTTTTTTTATACTATATAATTTTATAGTTTCATTAAAACACACAATTAGTTGATAGTAGTTAAATCTTTGGTAAAATTTAGAACTCACCACTAATTCCTTGCTTTCAAGTTTCTCAGAGTTTTCGTTTAGAGATCCAGAATTTATATTTATATCTGAGGAAACAAAACATATGTATTTATTAGAACTCTATGGTATTTCCAAATCTAATTGTAAGTAATTTTCAGAAGGTCATTTACCAGGAAATTCTTCAATGTTTGTTGCTGAAACAGTCGAATCAGAGACGTTTAGGCTGGAAAATTATACAATTATAAAATTAAGAATTGGAGAAAGGTAGTATTTATGTTGCATAATTCATTGAGTTCCACTTTAGTATTGTAGTTTTAAGCATTTATTAAGTCTGGCATGTCACTTACTTTTGAAAACTATCAATTGTTATCAAGTATTTTGCTAAATTTGATAAAAGTACTGTAATATATTTTTGACATTCATTACTATTCATGCAGCAGATGTGTTGGGGAACTCTCACCTGGTTGTTTTCAGACAGCTTTTTCTTCTGTTTTCACTCTCGTTTTGGGTTTTCTCCTTCATTTTTTCACAACAAAACAGAGAGTAGTTCTTTTCATTGTTATTTGCCCAAAAAGTGCCTATAGATGTTTCATATCGCAAACAGAAGTCGACCTTAGTTCCCTCTTCTCCAAACGGAGGTACTAGTGTGAGTTTGAAAGAGAAACAATCCATCCCACCACTGTTTGACCCAGGCACATACTCTGCCAACAGATCAAAATGGCTTTTCCATGAATCTAAAGAGGTACGTACATTGACCATCTTATCAAAACTAATATTCTGCACACGAACAATTCCTCTTAGAGTGGTGGTCCCAGAAAGCAACTCCAAACTTTCCAGTTCTAGCTTCTGCTCGTGAACCCGCAAAGCTAGCTCTTCAGCGGTCTGTGGAAGAGTGAAGAGAGGAACCATGTAATACTCCTTATCTTCATTTAAGTCGCTCTCCAGAGAGCCTGATGGGTCAGTTACTCCCCAAGCATCAAACTGTTTCACTGAGACAAGACTCAAACCGAAGGCGTCAGCAAAGGACACTCTTCGGCTGCTGGAAGGGGGAGGAAGGGAGTCATCGGAGGAAGCTGAACTCCGTCGTCTTGGTATAGGTGAAGATTTGGGCTTGATCCCTTCCAGACCCAGTGACTCCTCATCCTCATCCCAGGGGCAGGATGCCGGCAAGCTCAGTAGGTTGGAGCTGGCCCCAGTGGGGCTGCATAGCACTCCCACGGACTCCATCAGGCAGTGTGGCACAGAGTGAGAGGAACTCAGCTGGTCAGCCAGCAACTGACGTGCTGTGACTTAACTTATGGAATCAAGTTACATTTGACATTGTAGGGAAAAGCCAACTCTATATTTAGGGCAGAAACAACTTGAGCTATGCAGTCAGAGCTCAGGGGACCCATGAAAAAATATGTTAGAGGCACGCTTCAAACAGCGTAACATTGTTATGCATACAAAGACACAGCAAATATATGTGTCAATGTCTTTAATGAGATGATTAAAGGGACAGTTCACACAAAAAATTTAGGCCGTGTGTAACAAGTGAATAAAAATACATCCAAGTTTTAAATATGAAAGTGCACCATGTATATATTCTTTCTTTTAGGAATTATTGTCTCCCGAAACAAAAAGTCGCCTCTGAATCATTGAAACAAATGAATTTCAAGTTATTTCATGTTGAGTCAACATGAAACATTAGCGTTTTACCCACCCACTTGCTGGTCTTTTTCGCAATGATCTGAATGAAAATACTAAGCTGTGTCTTATTTAGAAGGCTGCGCCAGAGGTCGCATTCGAATGCTGCAATGTTCATCAATGATTATTAATAGATTGTGAACCCTCCCAGACCTTTTCCAAAAATGCTTAAATGTCATGTTTTGACCATTAATTTGTGCTTTTAACTTCCAGAGGCCTCGGCCTTAAATTAGACACAGCTAATCTTTGCCACTTGGTGCCGCTTTTGGAGCGGTAAAATATCGGTTTCCCGGTAACGCTTTACACAAGGCTAACTTTGCTCACAAATGCTGCTTTATCAGGCATTACAGACCAGATGAAAACAAGACCAATCGGACCAATCACCATAGATTAGTGTGATGCAAAGGAGGGATTTGGAAAAATGAATAGTTGAGCAAATCATTTGGGAGTCAATGAGCAAGTAAGTTAAAATAAATGCATATTATAAGACAATGAAAGAGTTTTTGACCTTGCACGTGTGTCAACCTGTTGTTAACTCCCAAAATCAAAATATGTATCTTTCATTACCCATAATATGGGCACTTTAAAGCTACAGCTTTCAGAAAGAACAGGCTGAGCTGCTTTTAAATACTTGGACACAAAAAATACAGTGAAGGAAACTACTGGAGATCCAACAAGATTGTTGCCACTAGACAAACAAATTTCCCTGTTTGCAAAAGCTCATTTTACATTACCTCCATCTAGAGGCACACTGAGGAATTTTTCTGTACTTCAAGATTGAAGGACAGACGTTCTCTCTATAATTCTTACCCTTTACCCCTTAACTGAACTGAAAGTGTTTACACTGAGCCTTTTTCCATTCTGTACAGTACTTTCAGTTTACATTTGTAATGTTAAGTTCAGTGTTTAAAGAATAATGTTATCCATGTCATTTATAGCAAAAACTGTGCTTTAAGCAAACAAACTTTAAGGCAGAATGCAACGTTTTATTAGAGAACCATATACGGGTCTAAACAATACACTTGCAGCGTGCTATGTTCATTTATTGCATTTTCTTTTACCTTTATGTATTTATTCACGCTTTAGTGGTAAAAGTATGTTGTATACAACCATAATGGACACCTTCTCTAAAATGGTTAGCAGTACAATAGCAAGAGGAAAAAGTGTGATGGTGATGGGTGGGATAAGTGGAGTCAGATCTGTTTCTGCCCATAGATCCACCTGTTTTCTTTTAAATGATGATGATTGAGACTAATACCTAAAAATAAAACACAAAGCTGGTTAGCAAATGCAAAAAGCAAATGCAATCATTTTTTAAAAGCACATTCATCACCTGTAGTAACTGGGTTTGAAGGGGCCATATTTACTCAAACCCATATATTTGGCTTGTTCATCGGTGAGCTCAGTCAGGTGTGCGTCAAAGGTCTGCAGGTGCAGGTTTGCAACATACTCATCTGGTGCACAAAATACTGAATCAGCTTGTAATGTAATTTTTATCCAAATATGATTTCTTACATTATGAAATATGGATGGAAAATATAGAATTCTGGCAGTCCATTGCATTGTTACCCAGTTTCTTTGGAAGGAGATAGACATCTTGCTTGTAGCGGCCCTCAGGGGCATTGAAGAGCTCAATCAAAGCCAAAGCCTTCAAAAAAGTATACAGAAAGCTAAACATGTAAACAAATTTGAAAAGAAGACTTATCTATTCACTATCCACATACTATCCACATATAAGCTCAAGCGCGTCTGCCACTTTAAATTCTCAAGCGCGTGATCGCAGGATTGATTGTGATTGGCTGTCGATGTTTATAGTTCATCAGCTTTCAATCCTTCTGAAAACGATTCCAACTCTGTCGTTGTGGTGTGGACCCTGCTATTCTTTAACATTAAGAACGATTTTTAGAACTATATTTTTATCGTTATCGTGCTTTGTGTGAACGAGGCTTTAAGGCCGGCATGCTTCCCCTTTACAACGTGTCACACTAAATGCAAATGTTCTTTTAAAGGTTTTATTGCCATGCCCAGCTAGAGTCTTTAATGTTTAGGCTACATAAAAGGAGAACTTTAGCCTTCAGGCTACTAGCTTAAAACCTCATTTAAATTCATGTATTTGCAAAGTGCTTTCATACCTGTGTGGTGGCTGTGATGGAGAGCACGTATATGGGAATGGTGGAGGAGCTTAGATTAAGGACGCGGCCCTAGAATCAAATGGTAAAACAGTAACCATGCCATTAACATTAATGACCAATATGCCATGAGGTTTGTAATGAGGAAATGTAGATTATAGCTTAACATGATTTACACAAGTAGAACCACTGCTTTGCAGCACAAATTGCTCTGAGCCTTAGTAATGCTAAAATAGGGTCAATATGTTTCTGTTTTATATTTTTAATGGTGTTCTCTTACCTCTGCAAGGAGTACTATTCTCTTGCCATCAGGCCAAATAATGTGATCCACTTGTGCTCTCACATGCTGCCAAACTAACTCGGGCGTTCTTAGACTGCTCTGAAAATTCAAAAGTAATCACAAAATAATGCAGCCAGTTAAATGGTTGTCATCACTAATTGTGTGTTTTATTGGTCCTATAGCCACTTACAACATCTATTTCTGTATTAGAGCGTCCCATGTTGCAGACAACGCAGCCATTCTTCATAAGGTCCATGTGTTCCCTCACAACAACGTTTTTGTTACCTGTGTAGACAAAGGGTCAGCTGTCAAAGCAAACAGTGACAGGTAATATTACAGTTTTATTTATGATATTGCTCCACTTGCCTGTGCAGGTGATAACCATGTCCAGTTGTCTAACAACATCACCTAGTTTGGCCAACCGAAAGCCATCCATGCTAATCGAAATACAGTTGGTTGTCAGGGTTGCAAAATATAACTCTCAGGAGGGTTTCTTTCAAATAACTAATATCTTACCATGCTTGTAGAGCACAGATGGGGTCGATTTCGGTTACATACACCACAGATCCCATCGCTTTCAGAGCCGCAGAACAACCTTTTCCCACCTGTGGGCACCAATATTTACACTTGTGCACACAAAACAGAAGCCAATACTATTATAGCTATGCAAAAGTGGCATATTGACAATAGAAACTGGGAGACTTACCTCTCCATATCCACATACGGCCACCTGCTTTCCCCCAAACATAATATCAGCAGTCTTTTTCAGACTAGACGAGAGAGTAGGAATAAGAGAGAAAGTAGGTTTAATCATATAAATACTGCAAATTTATTAGAGAAACACTTGTATTGTATTGTATTACAGTACCTATCCAGAACGGACTCCCTGCAGCAGTAGAGATTGTCAAACTTTTGTTTAGTGACGGAGTCATTCACATTTATGGCTGGCACACATAGTTTTCCAGCTTTAGAAAGTTGATGAAGTCTGATAAATGTGATGCAAAAACATGGGAAAAGCTGTAAGTTTTACTGTCGAACAGCCTACAGTGTAGTCATTAGAAAGCGACTCAACCTGTGAATGCCTGTGATGCTTTCTTCAACGATACCCTTGACCTTCTTGAAGAGGTGAGGATATTTCTTGTATACCCAATGTGTCATATCTCCTCCATCATCGAGGATCTAGAAAAGACCATTAACGAACTTCTGTTTACAGTTGAAAATGCCAGATTTTTTTTGATAGTGATTTTTTTTAACACTATTGATCCTTGAAGGGAAAGTGGTCCCATATCACTGAAGGCACTTGTACCATGTTTGGCTCCCAGCCCTCCACATTTACACAGCGATCAATACACCACCAGAAGTCATCCTCAGATTCTCCCTTCCATGCAAACACTGGAAAATCTGCCATGAAGAGCAGAGGGCAAGACCAGGGAGAAATCAAAAAAGGTAAATGATCATAAAGTGGAAAATATGACTGAGTTTCTTTTACCTTGCTCAGCTAAAGCAGCTGCCACTTCATCCTGAGTGGAGTAAATATTGCAGGCCGCCCACCTACACTGAGCCCCTAATACCACCAGACTCTCAAACAGCACCTGTTTAGCAAATAGTGTGTAAATATGTAAATATAAATATATTACCCATTACTCCAATCTTAAATGTCACATGATCCTTCATAAATTTGATATGCAAATTTGGTGCTTAAAGGAATAGTTCACACAAAAATGGAAATTCGGTCATCATTTACTCACCCTCATGTAGTTACAAACCTGTATAAATTAAAATTTGCTGAAGATATTTTTTTTTAATATTTAATATTTTTTTTGACTTCCATAGTATTTTTTTCCTACTGTAGAAGTCAGTGGTGACCCAAAAATCTTCAAAAATATATTTTGTGTTCGGCAGAACAAAGAAATTTATACAGGTTCGGAACAAGTTGAGTAAATAATGACAGAATTGTAATTTTTTGGATGAACTATTAATTTGACGCATTTATTATAAATGTTAGAAACAGCTGTGCTGCTTAATATTTTAGTGGTATATTTGATCATTTTTTTCTGGATTGAACAGTACGTGTATTTGCTTATTTATCTATTGTTTTGTAATCAGCTGAGGTAGGGGTATATGTTGTTGGGGGTTTCATGTTCAACAGGGACTGTTGACCTTCTAAAACAGGTTTTGTAGGGTTTGTTTCTGAGTTTTTTTTTCTTTTAGCATGATACAGTATACATTTAAATGTCATGAAGAAAAGACACTCACAGCTGTCTGGGCCGTGACATGGGTGCATCCCACTATTTTCGCCCCTGCCAATGGTTTCTCTCCCTGTGCAGCTTTTCTCAAGGCCATTAGTGCAGTCATCTCTTTAATTAATAAAAAATGCACACATTTATTACATTTGTTATTGAAAAATGTACAAATCTTATGTGTTTTAAACCTTGCTGTGTGCCTACCATCCTCGGCAAGTTCTATCTCTCGACGGCCAAACTCTGCCAGTTTCATGTTTTTAATGCAGAAGTCCCTATTCCCTTTAGAGTTGATCTGTTGCATGTCTCGAGGACAAACCTCACCTTCTAGATTTTCTGCATCTGAACCCCCTGAAAAATGAGAAACAAAATGAGAAAGTAAAACGGGATCCAAGTGAAATACAAATAACTACTAAAAAATAGACGATTTCCAAATTGAGGGAATTTGTGTGGCATCTACCTGAGCTGTTGCTGTCTGTAGAGGAATGAGAAATAGAGCGGGACAGAGAGCGGCGTCCAGTCTTTGTTAATCGACTGTCGAATTCTCGCATCTGCTCAGGATACTGGATTTGCTAAAGAAAAAAACATATATATTTTTTGTATATATACTCTAAAAATGTATTTAAAATGTCTTAAATATGTATTTTATATACAAATGCATTACTCCAAAACTTCTCAGTATAGTAGTCAACCTCTCATCTAATTTCAAATCTTTATATTTGAGTGCAAAATGTAACCATTTCCTGCAGAAAACCAACATCTTAAAGCTATTTCTCAAAATAACACAATAAATATAGCCCCTTTATTTTTAAAAAGTATGGTAGAAATATTAATATAGTGGTAGGACACAATGTACAGAAACATATTTACAAGATTACAAAGAGTGCTTTAACTTTCACTTGCTCACTAGCACACAACAAACCAACAAATAATAAAATTCAACACGCATGAATATCAACTTCTGCGAATCACGAAAAAAGCACACTAGCAGGAACAATATCTGTTTCAGAGCTTCATATTTAAGTCTTATGACCTAGTTCTACAAAAATGCAATTTATCTGGAAATACCTTGATGTTAAGAGACAACACAGCATCTTTTGATTCCCTGTTTTTATTGAGACTAACCAGGCTGTAGACTTTCCTCATGGTGTCTGATCCTCTTGAGAAATGCGTAGAATAACTCCCACGTAAGCATTTAAAGGCTGAACCACAACAGTAATTGTCATGTCATGATGTTAAATGAGCAGGCTAGAGAAGCATGGGTCCACTGTCAGATGAAATCCTACACTGTGAGACCAATGCCTGTGCGATAAATTCAGAGCTCTCTGTCCGCTTACGTGATTCGACAATGATTAAAGTCTGTGAGGTCACAAAAGTTCCCACAAGTCATTTATTAATGCTGGCCGGGTGCCACTGAGCTGCTACTGTGTGGTTGTAAGAGCGCTGGTCTGTGCTCAGCCCGTGTCTGTGTTCTGGGTTGTTAATGATGATCAAGAACAGGTTATTCGGTTACACGTCATTTAGCAGGCTTGTTGTATCCGAAATGACTTGCTGTTCTCTCTCAAAAGGGACGGTCCCTGGGGTCAGGTGCCTCGTTCAAGGGCAAAATGGAGGCTTATACTTTCCAGCACATTTAATTTGCCAAGGCAGAAACTGTATTTACTCTTACCACATGTGCTATAAAGAAGCCAGTTTGCATCTCCCTTAGCACATCCTGGGGTTAAGTGATTAAAGACACAGTGGAGGTAAGGAAACTTAATGGCTCTCAGATTCAAGGCGTTTTGGTGTTTAAACATAGCATATATAGGTTACTCGGTTCCCTTACCCCACCTCGTGAAAAAACAACACTAACAGACACAGTCTCCTTGACACAACCTATGGACAAGTGCTCAATGCCAAAATGGAAGTATAAGGGAATTCAACAGCAGATTCACGGGTCTCTGACCTCAGCACTTATGAAGAGCACAGATATTTAACCCTTCACAAATCTGGTATAAAACAGAACATTGATGTTGCCATTGAAGCAATCTGTAATCTAGCACTTTGATCAAGGACTGTCAAGGACTTTGGTGCTTTAGAGACTCTCCAGTTGAAGTAACTAGGCATCAAGTGCTTTGTTCAGGTCAAAAGGGTGGCAAAGAACTTCACAGAACCTCATTTCCAACGTCACACTTCAGCACATTTATGCACTCCAGTGTCCAAAACAGACATTTAACCCTTTCCGAATCTGTGGCAGTTTTTAATGCTTTGGAGACATTCACATTGCAATGGAGGATTAGGCACTTTGTTTAGGTCCAAATTCAAACCTATGGGTCTCCATTTCCAAGCCTTGACCACAGCACTTCAATGAACTCCAGTGATATTTAACCCTTTCAGTATCTGCTATAAAACACGACACGCTTTAGGGACATTCCTTTTAAAGCAAACTGTGATCACACACTTTCAGGACAAATAGCTGGTAAAGAAACTACACATCTCCCAGATTCATAGGCCTCTGTTTCAGACATTTAACCCCTTCTGAATTTGACATAAAACAAGAACATGGACATTTCTGTTGCTAACAGGGCATTCTAATCAAAGCAACTGATCAAGTGCCTCATTCAAACACAAAATGGTAATGAAGCTAAACAACTCTAATACATGGTTCTACCTTTCCAAGGTTTGACCTCAGTGCTATGACCTCTAATGACCAGAACGCGCATTTAACCCTTTCAGGGTTAAAAGCATGATACAAATATTAATATAGTGTTAGGGTCGTTTTTTTTATGAGCTTCAACACAATAACAACACTCTTTCAATTTGCATACATACATATTTTTCCAAAGAATAACAAAAGTGCTAGATATGTCGGCCTGGTCAATTGGTTATAGTATAAGTAAATATTTGTATGCATGTCTAAATATTTGTGGTTGATTCTTCCTTACCTAAGTTTACATTACTTTTGTGATGCAAGCCAAGGTTTAAAATGGGAATACTCTGAACATAGTAGCATTTCAAACCGGTTATGAAATTATAATGCAGACACTATACAATACTTTAATATCCATTGCATTTCTTCAGCTTCAGTAGCACTTACTCGTTTTGTTCTTGGTGCTTCACTGACGACTCCGTCATTTTCATCGAACACTTCCTCGCTGCTCTGCATTTTTGTGAGCACAGGTCGCCGGTTGGTTGCTGCTTCCAGCATTCTCAGTAACTTGGAGCTAATTGTCAAATCTCCATTTCCAGCTGTTTCCAGAGCAGAAGAAATTGCAGCTTCGTCATTATGGCTGCTATCATCAGTGCTGTCTTCAATTGGTGGAGTTGCAGACTGAATCTCTGGATAGCTGTTGAGACTGCTGTCCATTTTAATGTCTTTAGTTGAGTGTCAAACAGTTGCTCTTTTGAACAGATGTGGGTCTTAAAGGTGTATAAACATTGCCTTCATGTTAACTGGTTGTGGTGTGAATGGCATGGAGGTAGAGGAGTATATTAAGTACCCTTGGGTTTGGTTTATATTTTGAACTTTTGAACTTCTTTTATTTTCGTTATTGTTTTTATTAAATATTAAGCAGAACGAGCAGCAAATCAGCATATTAGGATGATTTCTAAAGGATCATGTAACACTGAATACTGGGACAATGGTTGAAAAAAAAAATCAACTTTGCCATCACAGGAATAAATTACATTTTATAATATACTTTGGGTTAATTGGGACATTTTTTCCCCCCAATCATCTTCAGTGAGTAGGCAGTGAGTTCACTCGGTTTGCTTGAAAGTGATGGGTTTTATCTGAGGTAAACGAAACCTTTTATTTGATATACTTACGTTGACTGGTCAGTTCAGATTCACTTTTAAATTAGTGCTTGTGTATGGCATTATAATTTAAATATAGCTATAATAGTGGTGTTTTTTTATTTCCAGAAGGTTTCAGACTGTCATTAAAGTAATACAATGTTTGAGGAAAGATCTGTTTACAGGAAACTCGCCTGTAGTGTTGACTAAATACAGAGTAACAGAAATCATGTGTCTCCTGAGATTAACGTTGCCCCATTTAACAGGTTTTTGCATTAGTTTTAGTTTAATATAAAAGTGCAGCTGCAGGCTGGATTCTCATCACGAGAAAATGCTCATTTCTAACAGATTTAAGACTGCCATTTTTTACTGACTGATCAATAAATCTCTAAATTCTAAGGTGGCTGTGTAAATTGACAGTAACTGTCCCTTTGTATTGCACCTTTTATCGTTATTGATACTGCCATATCCCTAGCTGTCACTATAAAGCATACATCAACCTGACCTTCATTTTTAATAAATTCAGACAAAAAGGTGAGTCTCAGACACGACACTCGATATGTTGAAAATCAGTGCATAGGTAGACTATGACATATCCAGGAGCCCTCCAATAACAACAACAACAAGAAAAGCTTAACAACATATATGAGTGGTTCGGTAATTAGGTGAGACATTCTGTCTACCATGAATGAATGTCCGAAAAACAATAATTCTACATTAATAATTAATTAATGTAAAGGAATTAATTATATTAGCTTTATAATAGCATAAAAAATAGTTTTATCTTATATTAAATCAATATAAAAACAATATTGGCGAATGGATGGCTGCTTCAGCTTCAACTGCTTCAACGGATCTGTTCCAGTTAAAGTAGGGAAAGTAACGCCACCTTGTGGTGAGCTCTTTTAGTAAATTTTCCATTTTTGTACAGGGTATAATAACTCCACCAGGGGGAGCAGTGATACAGTGTTTGTATGTATGTACAGTATATGTGTGTGTGTGTGTGTGTGTGTGTGTGTAAACGTTTTAAAGTTTCTTTCTTTTTGTTTCGTGAGTTTGAGTCTGCCTGTATATATATATATATAGATAGATAGATAGAGAGAGAGTGATGGATAGATTTCAGATGACAAATCCAATCAAATGACTTCAATGTCTATAGATTTTACCTAAGAACTTATTTTTACAATAAGAAAAACAAATTTTAAGCCAACACAACACTTAGTTAAGCCAACTAAGGACTAATTTGTCATGGATAAAGGATAATAATACAACAAAAAAAGAAAATACAAAGAATGATTTAGCTGTTCTAAAGAAAAAATACAATTCTTGAACACTTGAAAGAAGTTTAACACATACACACTCATATATATACATATACATAGGCATGATATACTGTATATATAATTCTTGCTTTGTCTGTATTTGAAAGTAGTTTTCATTTTTGTTTCCCAATAAGACTTCAGAGGCCTTCAACAGTTCAGCAACTAGACATTTATCAGTTATTAAACAATACAGATGATAAAGACAATAGTGGCCTTAAGCTGAATGCTGTTTTTGTAACTTTTTTGCATAGTGTAGATTTTCTTTGTTACATTGTTTAGTTGATTTTAACGACATCAAGGTAATAGTGCTGTAAGGAGACGTGTCATTTATCCCGTCGTCCCAGTGACCTTTGAACTGATCGTGGCTTCATTATCTCATACCCAGCTCTGATCACACCGGACACAGATAAGAAAACCGTCGTGATTTTGTTTTAGCCAGCCAATGAATGAATGGCACAGTGCTACTTGAGCTTTACACCGGCAGGTCAAACAAAAGGAAGTCTTAACCACGCCACGGTACTGTAAAAAAAGGAGGACACACCTATTTCTGCTCCGCTCCATTGGAGAAAGTAAAAGCTTTGTCCTTGTACCTGTCTCCTACTGTACTTCAGAAGACAAGACCAACTTCGGCGGGTTAAAACAATCTGGTAAGCTTCACAGTTTCATTTCAAATACGCATGACTGTTCATAAAGCAATGTCAGTGTATAACATTCATTGTCCAGCGCCGCTAGAGTACTTTTACATGTGATGAAAGACATGCTTGTTCAAACATTCCACGTTTGCACTGCTTTTCCATGGAAATATCCCTGTATTAATCAAAGTCTGCAATCCCCTGCTTCGCATCAGTTAAACACTGATTTAATCTCACAATAATGACCAGCTTGGTGTACAAAACAGTAAGAGATTATTACATAGGCTTTAGTCCGTTTTGCCTACAGTAATTCTCTTGTTTATTTCACATTATTTCTGGAAAGTATCCTAGTGGAATGGTTTAAAATGGGGATTTTTATCCCGACTAAGACCAGTAAATGCCAGGAACCTGTCTGAATGGTTAGGCCTAAAGCAGGCTTATAATGAATGTAGGTTAACCCATTTGTTTTCTAATGTCTTGCAGTATATATGAGCACATTTGAAACAAACAGCAGGTCATTTCTTAAGACAATAGAATGGCAATATAAGGCTTAAGAGACAGATGTCATGACCGAAAACATATATCAGCAAATATACATAATTATGCATGTATTGCAATCATAAACGAACACTGTAGCAGGGCTAAAATGTGTAATAGTCACAGTACAGCACAGTCTTGAATAATTGCCTTTTAAAATAAAGATATAACAATGTTATAAATAATAAATAATAACAACCACATTTTATTAAAACAATATTTTTGTGGCATCCTTTCATAGTCCCTGCAAGCAATCATCCTTTTTATGATGGATTTCAGCAGTTTTAACCTTCTTAGTTTCACTTTAAGGCCCAAAGTGCACTTGAACTACTTGAACTACTCCTTGAAAAATAAGTCTCAACCCATGTCTAAATAACCATATCATTTATGCAACGGGGCCACTCATCAGCCAATCCCTAGCGCGCATGCGCGTGCTGCAGACGGGCGTATATTGTTTCACAGGTAAAGCTGAACCAATGGGCTTCAAAGTCACGTACAAGGTTCAAACGAGATGTCAGTGGCTTGGTGGTTAACAACACATTTATTGTTCCCTTTTTGTACATTAAAAACTCATTTAGACATTAATAAAAATTGACCCACAATTGGAGCCTAATGAAACAGCCTAAGTGTAAGGATATTCAAGGTTGTTGACTGGTTTACAGTAAGGGTTGGGAGAAGCTGGGTGAGAAACTGAATCATCTGTGCTGCTGCCTGTGGAGGGGAGGGTGATCAAACGGCTCTCGTGTTGGGAGAAGGGCATATATCCGCAGCATTCCCCTGCATCCTCCAGTAGCTAATCCCAGTGTCTGTCCATTCACCAAGTCAACGTTCATCTAGAGAGACCTCGCCTGCTTCTACAGGGTTAAAATGGCCAGCAGCTTCGCACGGATTTTATCCAGTAAGAGGAAGGTGGGGATCTTGTCGTTGGTCGGTGCGGGATCTCTGACCGTGGGATTCTTCCTGAATAGAGAGCAGCATGTCAGTGCAGGAGCGCACGTCCGGAGAATCTATCCTGCCAGGTAACTACAGCCAGACCCGTCTTTCATAACGACAGCATCTTACACAAAACAATCACATTTTGTGAGAGAATGCCAAACAAACCATGCATTGTATTGCACAAATGCCTAAGTGGGCGTCAAAATATGTTTATTCATACGAGTCAGGAATGGTTCAGTTACACGGTCGCCTAGCGATAAACAAGCGTTATATTAAATTAGCCTATGTATTCTATATTGAAAATCTTACTATGTTTTTACTTTAGGTTATATTTTTAAATATTCCTTTTGATGATTTTTTTTTTCTCGAATTAATGTTTTGATTTTTTACACGTTTCATGTAGCTACAAAACGATGACTACAAATTAAGGATTTATTCATTTGTTTGTAGGCACTTATTAACAATTCACATTTAAAGTAGCGCTTAAACATTTGCTGTGTCTAAAAACGCAAGGCAGGCAGCTTGAAAGGTTTTAACGCGTATAGAACGCGTCTATGCCATTCTAGAACGCTTTGAAGGCAGCTTCGTAGGTTCTGAACGCGTTCGATACGCGTTATGACGTTCAAAGCGTTGTATTGATAGAGCTCAGAACGCTTCTTTGACGCTCTGAACGCCGACAGGCCCAACAAAAAAGATGTCTTTGCTGGACAGCTTGTTTGGTTTCGAGACACAGCCATTGTCCTTGATTTTCAGCTTAGTTCTGTTCCCTCAACAGTGCTGAATATCCAGATTTGCGGAAGCACAATAATTGTATGGCCAGTCACCTGACTCCTGCTGTATATGCCAAGCTGTGTGATAAAACCACTCCGAATGGTTACACTTTGGACCAGGCTATCCAAACTGGTGTGGATAACCCAGGCCACCCCTTTATTAAGACCGTAGGAATGGTGGCCGGAGATGAGGAGTCATATGAGGTGAGAGGATATAATATAATACACTTTTGGCATATTGAAAGGTTAGCAATATTTAGAACAACAGTACATCATATGTTTTGTGTAGGTCTTTGCTGACATCTTTAACCCAGTCATCAAAGAAAGACACAATGGTTATGACCCCTGCAACATGAAACATCCCACTGACCTGGATTCCAGTAAGGTGAGAAGAAATGTTTTAGCTACACATATTGTGGGCACTTTTATTTATTAGGCTATGCTTTCATAATTATTATTTTTTATACTTTTCAAATGTGTTTTTAAAGTGGATTTTATGGATATTTTTAAATATATTTATAGATATATTTTGGGGTTTTAACCATGTCACAGACCCAGACATTGTAACACGTTTACTTTTTATACATAATTACAAGCAACTAGCACAGTGTGTTGTTAATTAATTATTTAGTACGTATTTGTGTAATTACACTGTAACATGGACACAATAACTATCTATCTATCTATCTATTTACAGTTCGTTTTCAAAAACGGGTAACTCTGTTTTTAAAGATTAACAAAAAAGCATGTTAAAATTATGTTATAATGTTTTTAATGTGTTAGTTATAGCTGTTTTTTATTTTTTGTAATTTTTTTTAACCAAATCAAAAATTGGTTAAAAACACGATTTTTGAGAATTGTTGTCTGTTTTTGCAAACTAGCTCTTTATATATAGATTCAAAATGATATTAAAATTATATTTCATTATATTAAAAAAAAGTAATAAAAAAATGTAAAAATGTAATGAAAACTAAATTGTAATGAAATAAACATTCACCCTATCTGTTTTCCTAATGCATAAAAACACAAAATGCAAAAAAAAAAGGGTCTTCTGGTGAAAATGACCTACAATTAAGTCAAAATGTATTTTTGTTCATTTTAAAACGTGATGTTTAAAACGTAAATTTCAATTTCCACCAAAAAATCACACAGTGGGGTAAAAAAAAAGTGCACAGTTATATAAAATCCCTAGTTTGGCTTTTTTCCTAAGATTTATTTATTGGTATTTTATGTGGTATTTAATATTGTATTTTTATTTGGTATTTTCATCCCATCAGATACGGGGAGGCCTTTTCGATGACAAGTATGTGTTATCATCTCGAGTCAGGACAGGCAGGAGCATCCGAGGCCTGAGTCTGCCCCCGGCCTGCACCCGTGCTGAGCGCAGAGAGGTGGAGAGGGTCGTGATCGATGCCTTGGCAGGTCTAAAAGGTGATCTGGCTGGAAAATACTACAGCCTCACTCAGATGACTGAACAAGAGCAGCAGCAGCTCATCGATGTGGGTATACTCACAAATGTGATGATATTTAACCAAATACGGTTTTATCCTGACCTTTCGTTTTGCTATATAGGATCACTTCCTGTTTGACAAGCCTGTATCACCCCTGCTGACATGTGCAGGCATGGCTCGCGACTGGCCAGACGCAAGAGGCATCTGGTGAGTTTTGAAGGGGTTGATGGAAAATCCAGAAATAGTCAACCTCAACGGCCATGTGCTGTGGTTTGATATCGATCACGGAGTGTACCCGTGGCTCGCTTACATCTCCTGCATTATTCATCCTCTTTTTTTCCTCTTCTTCCTGCCTGCAAGGGAAAGTGTGCCGGTGTTGCCAGACTCAATTTGGAAATTACCTTTGATTTAATACCCTGATGGTATTTGAGCTAACAAAGCACTTCTGATACCATTTGAGACTAAAAGTGAGACTAAAATGTAATAAGGTCAGGGGTAACTAGGTTTGGGAAATGAGAACAGATTCTTATTTTAAACAGAATCATTTTAATGGTGTATTGGCATATAAAATTACGCAACAAGCATGAAACATAAAACGCAACTATTGTATCAATTGGTTGTTTTTGTAAATGAAAAAAATGCAGTGCAATCAGTGCCATTCAACGCCCAATGAATGAATCATTTTTACTGAATCAGAAATAAACAGTACAGCCAGCGGAGTCAGATTCTCAAACAAATGAGTCGGTTCTTTCTTTACAGAGTGAGAAATATACAGCGCAACCAGTGTAGTCTGATTCCAGATTAAATGCCTCAGAGATTATTCTTTTGACTGAATCAAAAACATACAGCACAAGCAGTATAGTCTGCTTCCGAACATTCAAAGTTTTTTCTGAATCCAAAACATGCATTGCAGTCTGGTTCCCAAACAAATGACTAATAGTTGGGAACATATTAAAAGCATACAGCACAACCAGTGTGATCTGATTCCCCAATGAATCACTTTTACAGAATCGAATGAATGACTGACTCAGTTCCGTATAAGTTAAATAAGAAATATACAGTGCGAATCAACATGCCTCCGGGACAATCTTTTTGACTGAAAAAACAGAGTAGAGTTACTCTCATGTGTCTTTGCTTTATTTTAAATAACGTTGTTCATATTCAAATCTCAATGTTACCCACTATTTTGTTTATGCGCATGGTGGAGATCTCTTTAAATGTCTCATTCAAAATTCAGAAACGTTTCTTGTCACATGCACATATTTACAGGCCAAAGATTTTGGCCTCAATATTTCTGCAGAAGGTAATAATGCCTGTTAATTCCAGGCACAACAATGAGAAAACCTTCCTGGTGTGGGTCAACGAGGAAGACCACACTCGTGTGATCTCCATGGAGAAGGGGGGGAACATGAAGAGGGTCTTTGAGCGTTTCTGCAAGGGTCTCCAAGAGGTGAGGTCATGCATGTGTGTTGTGTAGTAACTGTTGAAACTGCATAAGCCTCTTTTATTTATCCAGCAGAGATGCTGCAGCTGTATTTATTGCAGCTCAGAGCAATGCCCTTTTGTGGTCAGTTACAGTTGTAAACACATCGTCCTGCCAGATGGGCATCTTAGTCTAAAAGGGAATCATTAATATATGTCTTATGTTTTATTTTTGAGTTAAATCTATTGTATCTTTCTCATAAGAGTCTGTCTTTGTCCCTCAGGTCGAAAGACTAATTCAGGAGAAGGGTTGGGAATTCATGTGGAACGAGCGCCTGGGTTACGTTCTCACCTGTCCATCAAACCTGGGCACAGGGCTACGAGCTGGCGTCCATGTTACTCTCCCTCGCCTCAGCAAGGTCCTCACTCTGGAAATACTTTAGAAACTTATCATGTTATATGTTTTGCACTTTTTGTATTGTCACATCCATGGTAATATTAGTGCATTTTAATATTTATGTTTACTTTTCTTTTGCAGGACCCTCGTTTCCCTAAGATCCTGGATAACCTGCGACTCCAGAAAAGGGGGACCGGAGGAGTGGACACCGCAGCTGTTGGAAACACTTTTGATATTTCCAATCTGGATAGGCTGGGCCAATCAGAGGTCAGTGGTGTCATAATAAATAAATAAATATACTGAAGTAAAAAAAATTTGATCATGAAATCCAAGCTCTTTACTGTTTTGAAAATTAGAAAATTTTGGAATTTGGGGATTTTAGTCATGTGTTACACTCAGGCCCAATATATTGTGGTCATTTTTGGGTGCACTGTTTCTTTAAAAACTGAAAATAAAAATAACCATAACTTCTCGCCTCTTTCAATGTGCGCTCAGGTCCAGCTGGTTCAGACTGTGATAGATGGAGTGAACTATCTCATCGAATGTGAGAAGAAACTGGAGAGAGGCCAAGACATCAAAATCCCCGCCCCCATCAGCCAGTTTAAATAGACCGGTGGTCTCGCTTAGCTCGTCCTCCTCCTGACTCCTCCCTCTTGTGTGTTTCTTCCTCCTTCAATATCCCCGATACTGATCCATAAGCATGCCTCTGTGTTACGCCAGACAAACCACACTCCAGTATAGAACAGGAGTGAATGTATCGTACATCATGATTGTGTTCATGTTGCGCTATTGACTTCTTACATTGTAACTTACTTGATTGTGTTGCAATAATACTATAAGAGCCATTTTCAAGATATGCCTCAGGTGTCAGAGAATTAAACAGATGTTTTTGCTGAAGATGTTGACGATATAAAATGCTGAAGGGTCTCGGAGTGTTTTATTGTACATTTTACTGTTGTTTTACATGATGTAGACCAGGGGTGCTCAATCCTGTTCCTGGAGATCTACCTTCCTGCAGAATTCATCTCCAACCCTGATCAGAAACAACCT
>JAUMHP010000084.1:8958514-8997421 GCA_032361065.1 Enteromius trimaculatus
GACCTTGCATACATGTAAACCTGTTTTAAGACACTCATAAAACAATATTAGCCACCTTTAAAATGGCATAATAGGGGTACTTTAAGTACATAACTCCACATGTGTTCATTCATAGTTTTGATGCCTTCGGTGAAAATCTACCGATGTAAATGGTCATGAAAATATGTTAAATAGTAAAAAAAAAAATAGTGTCCAAACTTTTAACCTGTACTGTGTATATATGCATATAATATGCGTAATGTAATGTGTATAATATATATAGATACACACACACAAATCATAAAAATCACAATTTACACTGAATGATGTTTATACCAGTTGCTTGAAGCAACTGCATCCCATATTTTTACATGAACATAAGTTGAAGTTGAAATCTTTCTTGCTTTATAGTATTAAGTCTCAAATGTCAATTATACATTAAAATGGTTTATTTTTTAAATAAAAAGCCACTATTGTTTTTTTGTTTGTTTATGTAATTTATTTCAGTGATGCCAATAAGAAATTTCATCAGCCTACGTCAGCCGTTATAACCTTTGACACGGAGAAGAGTTCAAGTTTTTCACATGACCGCTCCTGAACTTCTGAACATAATAAACAAAGAAAAACATTTACGGATCTTCTTCCGTATGTTCTGCAAAATGTAAACAATTGTTCTGTTAGTTAAATGGTTTTTAAAGTGCGTTAAGATGAAGTAACGAGACAAGCGTCACTCAAATTTACCTGAGCAAGAGTAATATTACGCATCTGTAAATATACTCCAAAAGTTTTAGTTACTTAAAAGATTTACTCAAGTAAATGTAAAGAATTGAATGTAACTTGTTACTACCCACTCTCTACGTCACTTCCTGTCGACACCTGCACTATGCTCTCAGGTACATGCACCATTTCTAATCTGCGTGTTGCGGGACATGTTGGATTGGGAAAATTTTCCGAATTTGTTCAAGAATCATTGCTGTAAGTGCATATGTGTATCTGTGTGTGCTTATTATATGTTTTATTAGAATTGTATTCAGAAATGTGAAATTATGTTTGTCTACGTGTTCGCTGCTTACTGTTTGTTTTTAAAAAGTTGCATTAATTAAAATTAGGATTGTTGGGATTTGACAACCTTAAGTATCTCTCAAAATCTATTAGGGAATAGACAGTTGCGCTCAATAATTAATGAGGAATTGTTTAATTTAATCAGCAAACTTATATTCTTAATCATAAAAATATAAGTTTTTAGTTTTTTTTTTTTTTTTTTTTTTGTGGTCTCTACATTAAATTAACGAACACATTATTATCTAACAAAATATACACATTTCTTTATACATATTCTAGATTAATGTATAGACTATTACAGCGTGTTTAAATGTTGACTCTTGTCCCCTTTGTGTCTGTTTCCAGGGTTATGAAGGTGGCCAAGGGCTTCCTCGATCAGGGGAAACAGCTCAGCTTCGCTGTGGCTAATAAGAACAGTTTTAGCCATGACGTGTCTGAGCTGGGTCTGGACGGCAGCAGTGGAGAGCTGCCTCTTGTCGGCCTTCGTACTGCCAAGGGAGACAAATACGTCATGAAGGAGGAGTTCTCGTAAGTTGTTGTTTTGTTTTTTTCCACCCTTTAAGAAAGGACCTTGTTTCAAGCAGCAAAAAAAAAAAATAAAAACTATCCTTTTTTTTTTTTTTATCTGCAGTCGCGATGGAAAGGCCTTGGAAAAGTTCCTGCAGGATTATTTTGATGGAAACCTGAAACGTTACCTCAAATCAGAGCCTATTCCTGAGAACAACGATGGCCCTGTGAAGGTGTGTCAGCCAGTTTAGTTTTTCTATTTTTAAGATGTATGTCTATTTTCATTATATTTTAAATACTAGTTCAAATAACCTGGAACTTCGTCCTTTATTATTCCAGGTTGTTGTGGCTGAGAACTTTGACTCAATTGTAAATGATGACAGCAAAGATGTTCTCATTGAGTTTTATGCCCCCTGGTGTGGACACTGCAAGAGCCTGGAGCCTAAATACAAAGAACTTGGAGAGAAGGCGAGTTATTTTTTTTTATTTTTATTTTTTTCTGGTAGTAGATATTTGCCCTATTTAGATTCTATTTACACTATTAAAACAGCAGGCTTTTCTGCTATTTATACTACGTATTGCAAATCGTGGCAATTATCTGCATCTCTGGTTTGTAGTACATTATAAAATGGTAACTTTTTTATTAAATTCAGATTATATGGATGCCACCGTATTGGGACAATACAGCCCCTCCCTACACCTACCCTAAAATTAATCAATACTTTATTATCAACCTTTTGATTATTTCATTGAAAATAAATGCTTTTCTGATGTTATTTGAAAAGTACGAAAAATGTTTGGTGTGCTCCGTGTGTTATTGTTCACTATAAAATATTGACCAGGACAGTCATTTCATAAATAGTCTTTATTTTACAGCTTTCCGACAATCCAAATGTTGTCATCGCAAAGATGGATGCCACCGCTAATGATGTCCCCTCTCCATATGAAGTTAGAGGGTATGTAGTGACTATCCATCTTTTCCCCACCTAAATTATGCTAGTGCTTTTTCTGTTTGACTTGTTGCTAACTGGTTTATTCACAATCTGACCCTTTCGCTTTCAGATTCCCCACAATCTATTTCTCCCCCGCTGGTCAGAAGCTAAGTCCAAAGAAATATGAGGTTTGTGTTTATTTAAAATAAAATTCAGTCTTCATTCTACCCAGAAATGTGAATGTAATCAGTCTTGTTTGTCCATCAGGGAGGTCGTGAAGTCAGCGACTTTCTTTCCTACCTGAAAAGAGAGGCCTCAAACACTGTGGTGGTGCAAGAGGATGATAAGAAATCAAAGAAGAAGAAGAAGTCCGAGTTATAAACCATCTCAGCCCAACAAGCAAGGAGGGAATTTTTGCAGGAGACGTAAATTATATTCCAATCTTTAGTGAAGAGAGTGCTCTGACCCACGTCACAATGTCGGCCCTCTCTTGGGCCTGCTGCTCTGGGAACACTGTGGAAGGTTGTGACGGCCAGACCATGTGATTTTAGATAAGAGGTACAGATCTGTCAAATTGAGATTGTTTTCCCTACACTGTACCTTGGAGAGATGCACTTTTGAGACCAATTCTACATGTTTCTTTCTCATGGAAAAGGGGGATTTGGTGAATTATTTTTCCTTTTTTGTACTTTTTTTTTTTTTTTTTTTTGTACGTTTGGAAGGATTGTGAAATAAAAGGCCCACTAAACCTACAATAGTGCTGGTTTGAACCTTTTTCTTTATACATTTAAATTGCATGTTGTATCACCATGAACAAAATACCTTCAACCATTGGTTTATGCTTTAACCAAAAATCAACCTATTTGTTCCAGAAAGAAGCTTAATTAGTAAAGACAAATTAAATAGAGTGATGGTAATGTATAATAACGAGATCCACATGGTGCTCCAGCAACTACATATTGAATACATATATAGTCAGAGGAAACCTGGGCATCAAAACAGGATCACAAACTATCACACTTCCAACTCGTTCTGATCACAAACAATTTGCAGAGAATCACCTGAAAGCTGAATAATCGTATCCCCTGGAATCTGAGGGTGCACAAAAAGGAAAAAAAATGAAATATTGAGAATTGCCTTTTAAGTCCAAATGAATTTCTGCGATGCAGTTTATTAATAAACTACATTTTGGTGTATTTATGATAGAAAATTTACAAAATTTTGAACCCAATGCATTATTGGTGAAGAACTTGCACCACATCTGAGTTGGGGTTAACTGGTTTAAGCAGTAGTTAACCTACTAAGTTAAGTAGATTTAAACCTACTCAAGAGACAAACCGCAAGTCAAAAACCTCTGGAAGGTTTTCTCACAAAATAAAATGTAGTGTCAAAGTTTTTAATTTTAGCATTTATCATGTTACAAATGAAACTAGAGAACAGTATCGAGCCCACTGATACAATCTATCCTTTACAGCAATAAACACAAATGTACAATTTTTATCATTTTCGGATCTGTAAGATGTATTCCACTTACCAACGTTAATTTTAATGAAAATAATACCTAATCAAAATATATTTAGTACCATATGTGTGTAATTCTTTCGCCGTAAACCCTAACTCTCCCAGGTATTCTGCAACCATGATGTGCATGCATCCCGGATGTTTACACATTTTTAAGTGGTCTATATCAGAAGCCTAATATTCTTCTACTAGTAACATTTTCTTTTTCAAGCACAAACACAACTGAGATATTAACATCATGACTAATAACCCCTTCTATGCAAAACATTTCACCTTGCTGGCTATTAAGTGTAGATCTTTTACTAAAACAACATCTTTGATTCAAGTGGCATGCGAAGGTTTAAGAACAGTCTTTATTAAAATAATCTGTTTACATTTACATTTATTTCACAATGACAAAGATGTCGTGAGTGAGCTGCCAAACTGTTAAGAAACATGCTTCAATAAAAAAAATCCACAGAACAAGCAGCACAAATAAATAAATCACTAACAAACGAGCAATTAAAGCTTGATTTCATTAGACTGAAAAAGCAAACGAAAAACGTTTTCACCTTATTTTTACAATAAATGTTCAGAGCAGTTAAAACTTGCTATGCTGTTATTAACTGATGCCAAATGACATACAGTATATAGCATTTGTATAATACAAAATATACAATATTGGGTAATGCATTATTATACAAGCAAATGACAAAAAAACTAACTAAAACAGACAAATAAAACATAAAAAGACTTTTTTAGACAGTGCAACACAAGGCAACCAAAAGTACCTTTTGAAATAACAGACTTAGTCTAGAAGTTTCTTTCGGCTGTATGTCCTACTAGTTGTCCTTCGTCTTCTCGGTTGGCAAAGAGGGGAGATATCCAGCTCAGAATTTGATGCTGTTGAGACAAAGTACAAATGGTTATTAGTAACACTTCTTTTTCAATATGCATTAGCGCCAAAGCTAAATGCATCAAAGAACATACAGTAAGTGCTACACCAGAGCTCCAACAACAACAACAAAAAAAGCATGTCTAATTTGAGGCAAATAATGGTGAAATCTCCCCCATTAAGGGATCTACTCTGACCTTACATCAGGTGCGGTTTGTGAAAAAAGCAGATGGGTGTCACTTCATGAAATGTCTTTAATACGACTGAATATGTACTTACCATGATCAAAATTTAATTAAAAACATTGCAAGTTATTCCCCGGTGATTTAAACTATGAAAGAATTATATAGAGTGAGCGAGCAAAGAACAGCATCAACTGAGCTTTTTAAAACTCAGTCAGTTAAACCATTGCATCGCAAATCATTTTAATCAGTATGGGACTTTAAAGTGCTTTTCGTGAATCATTTTCAGGCATCTGATGGACGCAGGTTAAGCCCGCTCCTATGAGCTTTATAGTCGTGGAAGCCAGGCTAAGGGATGCATAGACCGGACGGGCAACTCACACCCTGGCTCTATATACTCTTTTTATTGTCTCACCATTAGGTTGAGTTGCTTCATTGATTACTGTTGATTTCTTGTATAACAGAGGTGATTGAGTGAGAGCGAAGATTCCACTGGCTGACACTGGTTTCTTTACTTTTGGGGTGTCCACTGAAAGAGATTCATACCACAGCGTTTACAAACAAGTGACAGAAACACCAGGAACAAGATATGAATTGCACACAAGCTGTACTGTACCTTTTCTGCCCATCCATGCAAAATGCTCAGACTTCGTAGGGTCTCTAGCATCACAGTCTTGAGCCCCAGTCTCAGTCCAATCCATGCCTTCTGGTGAGCACTGATGGTCTATAACCTGACTTGATCTTGAACTCCGTTTTCTTTGACCGACTGGGGTGCTCAGCGACTCTTTGAGTTCTTCCACCCCTTGAATACAGAAAACACCTTCAAGTTCTGGGTCCTCCAACACTCCAGGCTTTTCCAGGAGCGGGACCCCTTTGATGACCTGCTCTTTGTTTCCGCAAGCCTCGATCCGAGCTCTTTTAATACGAGGCCAACTATTGAGGTTCTCCGGGGTTGACCACCCTCTGCTTTGAGGAGATGGAGTAAGTGGGGATGCCAAAGGGGATTGGCTACTAGGCGGATAATGCGTGGGAGTGATCGACTGACAAATGTACGTCTGTACACCCTTCCCAGGCGTACCTTTGGCAGGGGTTCCTCGACTGCAGAGTGATGGTGATATGCAGGCAGGATGTCTAGAACACTGTGCAAGAGGGCTGTCGACTTGTGGCGCCTTCACATTTGACATGTTACGGTGCACAAGATGTGAGGCCACGCCCTTGGTGGCACTACCAGGGGCTTCACCTGCATTGAAAGAATCGGTCCTTCTCAACTTTAGCTTAGGCAGGCCTGACTCTTGCATCTCCATCTCCACTTCATAAGTAAGTGGTTGAGAAATAGATTTATTTCCACATGCAGGAGTTCGGCTTGTTCTTGGGGTGGAGATCTTTGGTGTTCCCGAGGAGTATCCAAGACGTGCTTCTGCTTCTCGTTGGCGCCGGTCTGGAGTTTGACGGAAGCCGTAGCTTCGGCTCAGCGTGGTAGTGGTGGCTTGTTTTCCCTTAAATTCAAAAACCCCTGAGGATCTAGAGGTTTTCCTTGAGAAAGCGATGTTCAGCTTAATGCCCCCTGTGAGTTGGGTCTTCACCACTGAGGCCTCAGATATATCAATGCTTTCATCATCTGTGGTAACGCTGAATTCAGAACAATCAAACTGCTGTGAGTCTGAAGATGACACCTCTTCTGCTTTTCCATGGTTGATCTCATTTTGCCAAAACGTTTTGTAATCCTCTGGGAATTCTCCCATATTAGTAGTGGATGAACTACTTTGATGGTGGATGGGAGATCTAGGAGGACCAGAGGATGGTGATGCACTTAATTTTGCTGCAGACAGACCTTTACGAGGCGAAGGGCTGAATCCTGCAACATCTCGAGACTTCTTAGGAGACAAGGACTCCTTTACAGGTGTTCTACCAGAGCGAGTGCACATCCTGTGTGTTAAACTGGGGCTTTTTACAGGAGTTTGTATATTTTGTTTTAATGGTGAAGCACAGAGAGGAAATGGCCCAGAATCAAATTCTTGTTCATCAAAGAAAGCTGATTCGCCAGACTTCTCTGTAATCTTGCGAGGTAAGCTCAGTGTCCTCCTCATCTTTCCTGATCTCGTAATGGACCGAGATGTTTCCGGATCAACATTTCCAAGAATTTCAAGTGTCCTAGGCATCGTTCCAGGAGATGCCTTGGATTTTCTTTGGGGCACCTTCTCAGGTGTTTTGAAAACTTTTCTTTCCTCTGGGCTGCTATTCTTGCTAGGTGTAAGCAGCCTTGGTGAGTATCTTTTTGTAAATATTGGAGACTCTGGCACATTTATTGGGTTGTCTGTCAAGCGTTTCCGTGGAGATGGAGACCATGTCACACTCTTCTTTGGCGTTCTACCATTTGGGCTCCTCAGCCAAGCGCCATTAGGAGAAACACAATCCAAAAGGTTTTTCATTGGGGTCTTGAGTATCCCCTTGAGTGGGCTTTTCTTGGGTGTCTCTACCACTAGATTCTTCGCAGCAGGTGACCGAAAAGGACTCCCTCGCAGAGTTATTCCATTCTCTCCAACTGTCCGGTTTGGAGTTCTTGGGGACCGAGGCGTTCTGCACCCAACTGCAGATCCTACTGGATCAGATCTTAACTTCTGTGGAGTTTTATTTTGATTCTGGGAAAAACAAAGTATTGGATTAATGCAAAATAGATGATAGGACTTACACACTCAATACTCATTTATATTTTTATTGACTGTATAGTGAAAGGGAAATTACCTCAAAAACTGCAGACCTAAGTGACAACTCTTTGTTGTCTTGATCTGAGGAGGATGCTGTAGTGTGCCGTAGGCGACCAGGGGACTGGGCAGCACCAAAAAGAAGCCGAACTGGCGACCTAACAGAACTAACATTGAATCCTCCTGCAAAACGAATACAAGGGCACTTTGAAAACGCATCATTCTGGCACATACTTTCAGAGAATGTCCGAAAACTAAACATTTTGGGGCAGTTTCCCGAACAGAGTTTAAGACTAGTCCTAGATTCAAATAAATGTTAAGAGCTGTCTAAACTGAAAAAAGCTTGCCCTGAGATATCTAAAAATACATCATTGCCATTGTTTGGTCTTAAAATGCTCAAAGATAATGCATTTTTGTAAGACACGTTTCTAAAAATTCTTAAATGTCCTAAAATAGCAAAGGTCTAGTCCTGGCTTAATCTAAATCATATCTGGGAAACTGGCCATTCATGTAAAGAAGCTTAATGACATCTATTTTTTACTATGCCACTGAAATGCTTTCGCTATTTCTTGCTCACCTTTACCCTCAGAGTGGCAGAGTTGAGAGGAGGAGATGGCACGGTCCAGGTTTCGGGAGCGTGGCTGTGAGCTTGAATAGAACACACTGGAATGTCTCCTGGTAAGGCTTTTAATCCGTGGGCTCCTCCTCAAGTCTAAGAACATAATTTTTTTAATAGTAAGTGGTCTTTCTATGTTTGACATTGTGGCAAAATCTTAGATACTAACCAGTAATTGGTTTGACAGGAGACTCTTCAATAATGCACACATCAGATTCTCCAGATCTTCTGTGACAAAGAGACCAAGCGAAAGAAAAGATTAAATTTCAAACTGGATCCCTTACAATTGTCTAGCATTAATAAACAAATGAAACAACTAGTTAAAAATCAGGGCACATGACTCACCTGCCTGTCCTTTGCCGGTGGAGTAAACGATTGGACACCTGTTTATGCAGTGGTGTTTCAGATACTTTCTTTGTCAGAAGAGTGTGTCGTTCTGAAATGTAAAAGTTCTAAGGTTTAAGTTCACGCACTACATTAAACAATGAATAAATTCAAACAAAATTACCATCATCATCCATGTGTGAACGCTTGCGTTTCTTAAGTCCTTCTACTGCTGACACAGATTGGCTTCGAGGCATTTTGGACTTCTTTGAGGGCGATACAGCAACTTGGTTGAAAAGATTTCTCCTTACCTTTGTTACCTCTGTGAACAAAAAAAAAAAAGGTGCAACAACAGATCAACTTTAAAGGACAGCATGAGGATTAAATATGGATTGGTCAAATTACCTTGAACTGCTTGCTTTGGAGGTGGAGGTGGTGGTTCTTCCAAAACAGGTTTTTCGACTGGGACACAGAGTTTTGGCTTTGCCTGTATTCCAAAATAGGCAAGTTAGTATTTTAGTTATGATAAGATGGGAAGTAATATAATACAAACAATGAAATCTCACCAGCCGTATGGACTTTCTTGGCATTTCTATCTGTCGAAGTGCCTGAGGAGCCTCAGTCATGCTTTTGTGGCGTGTGAGCATGTTCTGTCTGTAAAAAGAGAAAACAGTTTATTTGTTTTGTTACACACAAAGCACTTAATATAAAACACATTGTTTCCCATGACAACCACCTCCTCTTTTTAGCAGAGCGATTGCGAAGTTCCTCCAGATGATCTCCAACACTGGATACATTGCTCTGTGTGGCAGAGAAAGGTGAAGGACTCACAGAGACACTTTCCTTAGCCATAGACTCATCACTGAAGAAGTCAGAGGGCAGGACAGCAACAAGCGCCTCGGGCAACTGAGTTCCTAAACTGTGGTAGACATCTGCCAGGACTTTAGGGATGCTGTTCAGGAACCTGAGAGATAACATATCAGAGATCACATTATTAAATGTGTTTGGATAGAACTGGCATTTTCATGAGTATTCCTGAAATGCTGATAACTTACACTGGCAGAACTTCATCCTGCATGAATTTGGATAAGTAAACAGCATCTTTACTCCGGGAGATAATCCGAAGCATATCAGCCACCTTGAAAGGGGTTTATAAACAAATTACAAACATTCTATTTAACAACCACAAACCATAGATTTCCTCATACGATCACATTTTAACTATTTAAATCTGAGGTTTTAAAAGGTTGATTGTCTCCTTACATCCTCAACTCTTTGTTCCACAACCTCCTCCTCCTCTTCTTGTTGTTCTGGTTGTCTGCACAATTCAAGTCTGAGAACTGCTTGTAGCTGGCATCTGTATAAAGAATAACGTTTTTTGAGTCCATTACCTTGTCACTGCATTTATAACGAGGTTCAAAGCTTACAGTCACTTCATCTGGACACTGATTTAATTTGGTCTGTATACTTACTCCCTGATTTTACTCTCTTCATCTGAAGAATTTCCATAAAGCTGACGAATAGCCTGACAGGATTTCAACAGATGGTTCTGCACCAAGCCCAAGAGTGAAGTCTGGTGGGAAGGGGGTAAATGAACAATGTCCGTTGCATATCAGTTTTCCTAAATCATTACATGACTTTGGTTTTAGCATATCAACAATATTTAGATGCATATATATTAACATTACAAACACAAAATTAACTAGACTAGGATCTTTTAGAAGTGTTCATTATAAACCTGTACAATGTTTCGCAGTTGCCTGCAACCAGGCAACACAGCTGAATGATTTTAATGTACATGTTCCTCTGACTCACCTCTATATCAGTGTTCATTTTGATGAATGCCTTAACAACTGAAAGCATATCCTGGACTTGAGAGGGAACAGACACGGATCTGTTCTCCACAGCTTTCTGATAAGTGATTCCCAGGTGGGAAAGCAGCTCTTCCTCACTGCTGAAATCTGTTCGAGTCAATGAACATCAACAATTTGCGTACAAAAAAGTTAAAACGGTCCTATTTTTACCTTACGGAAACCTTGGACTTAAGGCTTTCTTAAAGTGAATGACGCAATACTCACGCAAGAGGCCAGGCTTGTTCCGATCACCAGAGCATCTCTTGGCCCCCTTTTCAGCACCTTTGGCAGATCCAGCAGAGCTGCCATCACCCTGAGTCTTCTGAGCCTTCACGTTCAAGCGAGCAAAGTTCAGCATCTGTAGAGAGCGACTCATAGTCTTCATCTTCTGCCTTACTGGTGTGCATTGTGTACCTCCTGGAAAAACGAGAGCAAATTAGGTAAAAAATCATTAATAAAAACATGAAATTTTTTGTTGCGTGTTCATGACATAGGCAAACAGGATTTAGTAAGGTTTATGATGCATCAACCACTTCGAGTACCACTTTCCACTCACGTTTTTTGGACCTCAGGTTGCCACTGGATCCAGCTGTGCTGCTCTGATAGAGCTCTGAGAGACAGCTGGTGATCTCCTGCTGAGTATCTGAGTACTCCTCTTCCCTCCTCTCTTCTTCTGGAGCTGCATTCAGGAGCCTGTACATGTAGACACATCTTTTAGTACTAGAATAAAAATAGCCCATGCCAAATATAATGAGCCATTTTGACAATTTTTGGGAGCTAAAAAAGTTTTTATTCATGGCAGTTTTGTCTTCCACTTTCAGCCAGTTATTTGCACTAAACCTAAAGAAAAATAAAATTGATAAATACAACAGATTATAATGACAAAAATATGCTTTAAATGTATATTATAAAAATAACTTCAAAAGTCTTTATGAGATCCTATAAAAATTATTGTTGTCTACATTCATTAATATTAGAGCAGTTATATGTTTTCAAGATTTTTTTAAATCAAAATATGATTTATAGTTTCATTTGACATTTGCATTATCTTTCATTTATAACAAGCCTCCACACATGTTCATGTTCAGGGTTGCCAGATATCAGGTTTTAAAAATCCTCCAGTCAGAGCTTTTTTTTGAAAACGCATTCTGTTCAGTATCACTCAATCTCACCTATCTGGCGACCTTGCACCCTTTTCAATAAGAAAAAAGTAATAATGATCTGAAAACTTAATACAATAAAATCATGAAACTACACGAAGGAAATTCAACTGTGCATACATGACATTCTCTTGATTTGTAAAAAAAGAAAAATTAGTGAAAGATTCCAAACCTCATTGATTCCATTAAATGGCAGCTGATTCCTGATTGGTCAGACAAAGGGAACCATCCCTCTACCAGCCCATTTCTCCTTAAACAAGACCCCTGCTTGAGCTCTTGATTGGCCCAGTCAGGAACAAATGGCAATCTTTGATCTGGAAACCACAATATTTTTTAAGGTAAGGATCAAAACCTCAAGGTTGTGTTGGTCTGTTTATATGCACAAGGCACAAAAAAAACTGATTATTAAAAAAAAAAAAACACCTGAGTAATCATCATCCTCCATGATGTGATACATGACATTGAGAACACTGCTGACAACATCAGGCAGGTCACTGGAGATGTCTGTGCTGTCCGAAGGAACAACGTGTGCGGGCAGAAGCTGGTCTTCCTGAGCGACCAGAGACTGAAGGACAGTGAGTTGAGCCGTACAGGAAGAGAGCACCGACAGCACCGCTGAACACACCACACCTCCTTCACTCACTTCTGCTAGCTGTGTCAATGAAGCAAAAATACACTATTATATACCCATTTATGTACTTTATGCTGAAACCACCCATCATACACAAAAAAAACTATTTTCGCTTTTATCTTTGCACAAGGTAAACACTTACAAAAACACAAAGGATATGCACTACATTAAAGTAAGAAACAAAGGCCTAGATATGGAGCAGGTATGTATACGTGTGTGGGTGGGCTGCACGATTATGACAAACATCATAATTATTTGCGATTATTAATTACGATTAACACAATTTACATTGAATTATATTTTCACCATTGTTTGAAACAACTTAATGTCATATATTTATATGAAAATAAATACGTTGAAAACTGCCATCAGACTTGTACTGTTTTTCTATAGAACTAAGCCTCAAATGTAACTATTCATTGGATTGGTTAGGGTTAATTTTCTTATAGTTTTAATTATAGCATATTTATGCAGTTTGTTTTATAATTGTAATTAAAACAATGAAAAAGAAAAACCCTTAAGATAACCTGTAGAAAGAAAGAAAAACACTCAGAATAACTTAACTTTGAAAGATTACTGGGTTACGTAAGATTACGTAATTGTGACATCCATAAATGCAACTGCAATTATAAAGTTGATAAATTGTGCAGCTCTAATATATTATATACACGCACTCATATAGGTGTACATGTGTTTTAGCTATTACAAAACCGAATTGCATGTCCTCATGCAGCTGCAATCATATTTCTCAGCTGGAACCATCCTATTATAAAACAATATAACTGATTAAGTCATTTTACCATGGCAGATGCTCCAGTAGACAACTGCTTTAAGTGCTGAAAAGCCTCCTGACCCAGTTCAGCATCTGTGCACTGAACTATCCAGCTCTCGGAGGCTGAACGTGAGAAGGAGACTGCGTCCAGGTCCTGCAGGATACCTCTGAGAATCACATTTACAGGAGCTCGCAGAAACCTCTGCCTGCATGATACCGGCTCCAGAGTCACACTACAGGACTGCCTGTTCCCATCTGCCACAAATAAATAAATGCATCACTTTGTAAAAATTTGTTAAATAAAAAAAGTTGAAAAGCTAGAATTCAGTTATTTATTAAATATATTATTAATTCTAATTAGGCCTAATATTTTCTTTCTATATATTATACACATACATGTTATGAACTATAAAGCAATAATTCCAGTCCTCATTGTCACACGATCCTTTAAAAATGAATCTAATATGTTAATTTGGTGCTTAAGCAAATGTTTTTGTTTATGCTGCTTAATATTTTTGTGAAAACTGTGATCCATTACCATTTAAAAGTTTGTAAGATTTAAAAATAATACTAAGCAAGGATGCAATAAATTTATCAAAATTGACACAGACATTGGTAAGGTTACAAAACATTTTTAGTTCAGACAAATGTATTAATTTTGAACTTTCTAGCAATGATTCCTGAAAAAAAGCTCACCTTTTCTACATAAATATGAATAATATATTATATCCTATACAGAATATATAGGTATAGAATATAATACAATTTATAATTTAAATTGTAATGATATCCCACAATGCTACATTTTTATAAAATAAATAAAAAACAAAAATTCCTAACACTAATTATTTGTCCTTGTGTGTGTGTTTGAATTTGATCATTTACCTGCAGTCCAGGAAAGACATCCACTCAGAGGAGGAAAGACTTGTTTGTGCATTCTTTCCGACAACTCAAGGTAGCTATTGGTTGATTCTATAGGAAAGGCATTTATTCCCAAATCCGGTGAATGCTGGTCCATCAATGGCAAACAGGGAGTCAGCATGGGCACCACCTGTCCACAAACCTGCCCAAGAAGCTCTGCCAATGTCTCCATGCCAGTATAGTCCTCCACCACACAATTAGCCTGGTTTAAAACAACCACAAAAAAAACCAATGTAGTCAAAATCATTGACATAAACCCCAATTATACATAGGAACTCTATAAGAGCACCACTTACCTTCAATATACCCGAATCAGCCCAATGAAGCACCACTTTGCGTTGCATAAGCATATCTATCAAACCTTTGGGCAGCACCTGCTCATGCATGTCTCTGTGAGGTCTACTGTTATCCCTACGAATGCACAAATAGTCTTCCAACTCTGCTTTGGACCGTGGACACTCAGACACGACAAAAAGGATATTTTTGTCAACGCTTAACATGTCATAGTCATGCAGAGGGACATTTCTGCCACTTCTACTCGACCTTCTTGGTCTCAGTGTGACCTTTGTGGGAGATGTTAGATCAGGTCTGTCCCACTGGAAGTCTAGAAGGATCTCCTTCAAGGCATTCTGGACACAACTGGCCGGGCTGGGTTTCAGTTTGTTGGACTTTTCCCGACTTTTGGGTGACTTTCCTTCCACGCTGAATTTGACAAGCAGCTCCTCTTCGAAGTCACTGAACGCCTTCTCCTGGAGCTCCTTGAAATCAGATCCTCTGGTTATAAGTGTTGCACTTTTCACAGTCCTTGAATGGAAGAATTTATAACCCCATCGCACTTTTCCCAGCCCATATTTGTGTCCCAAACTGAGCAGGACCCTTAGTATCCACTGTTTGAGGTGGTTTTGATAGGCACCAGTCGTTCTGTTGCTTTCCTCTGGTCGATAATCCACATCGATGGCAAAAACCACATTCTGAGAGGCCATAACTGGACTTAAACAGCTGTCATGCAAAACACTATTGCTTCCACCGATCAAATATCACATGTAGAGAAGTTAAGAACTAGATAAAACAAACATTAAACGTGACGTCACGTCTTTTAAAACGTCAATAAACGCTAACCAAGAAACATGTCGAGAGCAGCTGGTGCGAACGAACGCGCACGTACGCTATTTTTCTCAGCACGAGTCATGATTCCCGTGGCTGTTGAGCTAAAACAACACGAAACCGTTAGAAATGAACTAATTAACTATCTTAAAGATAACGGAATGTTATAAAACTAGCATTTTGAACGTATTGTTTTGTTACAGTTCAGAGTTTCCGTTAGCCATCGTTCTCTTCTCTCCCTTAAACTCTTCGCGCTTCAGAATTCGTTGCATGCCATTGGCTAGAGCGAACGAACTTTAAAAACGTCATTCATTTGGCGTCGTGTGATAGGACCAAACAGTCCCAGCAATAAAAAAATACAAAGACGTCAATCGTTTCTCGCTCCGTGATTGGTCCAGAGGCACGTCAATAAAAATAGCTTCTTCTCGTGCCTAGCATGCAGAGCATTATTCATGTGTTACTGGCATCTACTGGACAGAAATCAAAGTTATACGAACAACGCATTAAACATTAGTCTTTTTGAGCAGGAATGTCACAGGAAATTAGTTTAGTTGCTTATTAATGTATTGTAAATAATGTATATTATACGTGTTATTATTATTATTATTAATCACAATATATATTTTTTGCTATAGCCTTTGAATTGATGCTTTGGCAATACTGTATGTTTAACAATCACAGCAATTTCCCTATACTTTAAAATGATTCACAAATACTACAGTTTCTTGTTTTTATATCCAACATAACAGATTACTGCTTAAAATTCCAATTTCACAGTTTGTCCTTCACATGAATAATATGAGCAAAATATATTATTAGGCCAATAGTAAGAGATATTAACTTCAAAACAGTGGCTTGCTTATTGCTAATGGTCATATTTGGATAAATATCTGCCTGTCAAATGGCTATATACTCAGGATGCAGAAACCATTTATGGGTTAAATTGAAGTTCTTATGTTTTTATTTTTGGATGATGGAGACAATTTAGGTTGTTGCCCAGACAGCCTTTAATCATTGGGTCTGTTAAGGGCAAAAACATAAAAGAGAACAAGTTGTACTGACTAATAGCTCTTTAGCCCAGACACACTTATTAAAAAATATAACCAATGAACAATGCTGCTTTAGTGTTTCTTCATACAAAACCAAAAGTGGAGACAAAACCATCTGAATAAAAGCAATGCCTTTTTAAATCTTTATTACAAACCCAATTTTATAATAAGTACATTAATATTTTATAATAAAACATTAAGCATAATTAGATCAGATTAGACTTCAGATTTGTATCATTTTTATGCAGCACAAAGTTCTTGTAAAGAGACTTTCAGGGTAAAGGGCATTGTAAAAAAAAAAAAAGAAAGATTTTACATACCATCAAGCCATTGGAGAATAGACTTGCTTGCTTTGGCACAAAACCCTCAAACTAGGTTATCTCAGTGTCAATAAACAAAATGGAAATGTCATCAGCGCATTAAAAGAAGGCCCAGATAAGTTCCCAGTCATAATGGTTTTAGATAAACATTTTCAACTTGAAATTTATTTCAAATGTCAGAAACTCTACAGCATCAGAAATCTCCCTGCATCCACACAAAACATTATTAGATTGCTGTTTACGTAGTACAAATGAAGTACAACACCATAAATAACATCTATTTGTTTCTCCTAACGCATATTATTAATAATTTCTTGCATGTCATCAATCGCCATCCGCCCCCTTTGATGGTTTGAGGAAATGAGAGTGTGTAAATAGGTTACCCTCTGCTCATTCAGTATCCTGGATCGTTTTAAGACAGATCAATGAGAGAAACGAACAAACACTGGGAGAACGAGGGCAACACAGCGCTTCCAGTTATGTGCCTTTTGGTTCTGACCCAAAGCCCAAAGGGTTCTGCTTCACGGTGTAGAAAAATGTAGGTCAGGGATTCAGCAAACGAATACTTTTGCAGACAGAACCCAGACAGCCTTGAACACGCAACACTTTCAATGATGCAAAGCAGGTGAACAAGCAGGAAAATGAATGTAAAACTCCTTATTATGATATCACCGCCCCAGAATCTAGCTTGTTGAGTGTCATGTCATAAAGATGGATCTAACAATATCCAAGAAAAGGGCTAAATCCCTCATTTTCCTCAGTATTTAATCATTCATTCCCATCAACAAAACTGGTCACAAGCAATATATTTAATAAACACCAGCCTGAAAACATGAGTCACTGTTTTCCTCTAATGATTCAGTTACATTTCAAGCCCACTCACTGGAATTATTTTGCCATGTCAACAGTGAAATAAACAACCTTCACAGAATTGGATTATATACATATATTTTGGGTTGAGGATGCAAACACAGAGTCACAGACCCACTCCCTTTTCAGGAAATTTCTTCATCAGATCTTCTCTCAGCAAGGAATAAGCGATAAGAACAATCTGTTATATAACCAAGAACAGTGGGGTCAGTCCAAATGCCTGCTGGGAACATGATGTTTTTAATTGAAGGCTGTTTTTGTTCACTGCACATTACGCACTGGGCAGCACTCCCGCATTTAGACGAATCTGCAGCCTCATGTTTATATTTTTCACATTTATGAAGTGCAAGAACGGTGTTCTGAAAAACATCTAAGCAATAAAGCTTCAGGAATAGTGCACGTCAATAAAGGGGTGTATTTAGCTTTGATGCAATAAGCAAGGCCTAAATGTAAATCGACTGATTAAGAAAGAGAGAGGAAATGGATAGGAGGAGACAAGACAAGTCTGGTGTTTCAAAACATCATATTTCTTTGACCTCATCATCACTATGGCAACCACACCAGGCAAAGTAGGTTACTGAGACGCTTCGCTGCAGAAAGGAGAGATGAACAAGGATATTCCTCTGAAGGAAACATCAGTTAAAGGTGATTTTGTATGATCTCTCATAACCTATGCAGAAACAATGAAGTAGCCTATATGTAGGGTATTTATCTCCAGTGTAATGAATTACAAGTACCCGCATAATCAGATTACTTTTTTTAAGTAACTAGTAAACTAATGCATTCATTTAGAAGGAAATATCTGAATTACTTTTTCAAGTAAGTAACTCAAGTTACTTTGGCCTCTCGGTTTGCCATGTTGAGAGAAATCAGGAGTAAGTGAAATGCATCATCGAAGGTCAGCAGTAAAGACACTCGAGTCATACTAAGCAAAAATTACTAAGCCATTTTAATTTTTGTTGAACTTTCTTCTCATGTGTCATATTCTTCATGCAGTTTGTCTACAGTACAGACATTAATTAACATTTCCTTGAGCCTGAGGTGTATTCTTTAGTTGTGAAAAAACAGCACAGGTACATTGGAAATACGTGCCTCTACAGACATTTCTGCAAGCCCGTAAAAATGTACTTTACTGCATGTTTCGCCGCAGTTTCAAAGTGAAATGTCCAGAGAGTGGCGCTTGAGCACACGTTTAATACGTGACCGTGGCGCGTTTGTATCAGGTGGTACAGGTGTTTTTAAAATGCTGCTTGAGGCCGTTCAGAATTCAAATACTAAAGATAAACGCTCTGTCATGTTAGAAATATCCCCTACACCAAACCATTCACATGAAGTGTGACGACAATGTTCAAAAGTATTTCAACTGGAAACCGCAGCGATTCGTATGTATAGGTACGTTTTTTTCAGTTTTGCAGAAATGTATGAAGAGGCACGTATTTCCAACCACCAAAGTGCATTTACATTTGTAAAATGTACGTTTGAAACTAAAAACAAACAAGCAAACCCTGCCCAGGTTTACAAAGTAACTCAAAGGTAATGCAACCAATTACTTTCCATAAAAAGTAACTGTAAGTAACTTCATTAGTTACTTTTTTAGAGAGTAATGCAATATAGTAATACAGTACTTTTCCCCAACACAACATGACGTTTGAAAATGCCAAAATGATGCAGCAACATTAAACATGTTACTATGCATGATTATAATCACACAAAAGTATGTTTTTGGAAAGCCGTATAATATTCTTTATTAGTCTGTCAATGCACACGAGTGTAATGAAACATTTTAAGGATTAAATACACGTTTATGTTTTAGATCTGTTTTTGCCTATAAACTGAACTGGCCTGATTTTAGCACACCAGTTGGGTTAATTTATAGGCTTCACATTTAACATTAATACTATTTCAACTGAAATACTGTCTCTCAAGTCAGAAAGGACCGAGATGAAGATGTTGTCTGTCTCAGTGGGTTGAAGGGTAACACATAAATAAAGCCCAGTCACACCATTCTGGTGCCATGCTTAGACTTTCTTAGACTTTCACAACACTGCAGAATCCCCAGCTGGATGGTGAGGCACGATTTCCAATAATGTAACTAGATCAGAAGGCAAGTCAGAGAGATGCTATTTTTACATGATAGAAATCAGACATTGAGGGAGTCCAGATAGACTGATGAAATGTGTTTTTGTGCTGTGGTAAAACAGTAAACACCTGCTCACATCTGAGATTATGCGAGATCATTATTGTGAAAAGCTGTAACCGTTCATTATATTATGTAATTAAGAGTCATAACTAGACTTTACTTCAGTTTTCTTTTCCATTTTATGCTAACTTTATGATTTTATTGTTTATTTCCATTAAGGTTCTTTATTTTAATGGTTACATAAAAAATATTTAACTTCAATTAAACCTTTTTACTTTATTAAAAGTTCATTAAATTATTAAAATGTTATTCACAAAAGAAATATAAATAAACATGCATATAATAATGTTTAATAAAATGATAGTTTTATAGTGCATTTCAATTAATCTCAATCAAACTGCTCTTTGCTCATTTTGATTATGCAAAAAAATAATTAAATATAGATAGCTATCTAACATCAAAAACATGATTTTTGACAAAAAAAAATCTTAAGTCGGTTTATTTCTGTTAAGTAAATGCGTACAACTATGAACTTTTATATGCAGATAAAAATGAATCCCCAAAAAATCTTCATATATACACACACATTTAGATTATTTAAGAAATTATAATGATTTTACAATTTTATTTTCATTAATGCATCTTTTGCTCTTTTTATATTTTATATTATATTTATATATTTATATTATATTATATTTATATTTATATTTTTGCTCTTTAACACTTTATGTACACTTTCTCACTTTTTAGCAATATAAGTTTTTTTCTTTTATATAAAAGTCTCTGTCAATTGGTTTGCTGATGTAAACATCACACTATTGTCATCAAAAGACAAACGAGACGATAAATCCAATGTTAAAAAGTTTATTTATATACCTACGAAAGAAAGTATGAAACAAATTAAGAAAGATAAAGTCAAATCCAAGTATAAAGGCCTTTTTCTTTTACATACAGTGATAGTGACTTTACAAGTCCACAGTGTCAACAGAACAATTCTCTAAAATCACTATGTTATAACAAAATAATCTGCGAATAAATATAAGATACATTTGAAAAGTACAACAATTTGCTCCTCGTCGAGTTCATTAGTAAGTTCACCAATCTGGCAGACTTAGACATCAGGGTTTGCAATTATATTTTCTGCAAAAATACATCTCTGTTTTACCTCTTTTAGCTTGTTCGTCAACACAGCAATGAGTTATAACGAAATGTGACCATCTACATCCTGCCCAGCAGTGAAGAACCCATTCAACTGTGCAATCTTAAGCAGCCATGAGGGATACGAATAACGTTAGTCTATTAAAACGCAATCAGACGTGGTACGTCCTCTCCTGCCAAGAGTCTCGAATCTCATACGATATAAAAAAAGGAATTTGCGTAAGCATTTAAGTGGTTTGCAGAGGAGCTAAACAATCGCTGTGCCAGTGATGGAATCTGCACATAAATGCATAACTAGTAAGTTAGCGTCTGTGAAAGAGGAATTAAACAGGAAGAGATTTGCGAGATACATTGGGTTCCAGTCCCGCCGATGCTCTTGCTCCCTCACTGTGCCGAGTCTGAGTCACTGGAGTCCAGACTAGCCTGTGCAGACGCGGTGCGACAGCTCTGAGAGGATCCCGCGTGCTGCAGAGTCTGTGTGCTTCTCCTGAGGCTCTCCAGCGACTGAAGGAAGGACCGTCTCGCTCTTTCCTCCTCCAGAGGCGAAGCCCCTTCCTCCTCCACTTCGGCAATCTCAGCAAAAGTCACCGGCTGGGTCTTGAAGCGGGCGTCTCGGGGCCGCCGGGGACGGTTTCGGCCCCGAGCCAGACACTTGGGGACGGGTAGCTGCTGGGGAAACTCCTCCATTGCGGACGCCAGGATGTGTGCGGGTAGAACGGCGAAACCCACCGTCTCCATGGGACGTGCAGCCATGGGTCTGGATGGCAAGGGTTGGGCGTTCAGCTTCTGAGGTGTTTGGAGAGGCTTGCAGTTCTCCAGGTCTCCCTGCGGGGAAGGATTTGAAACTTGTGTCCTTCTCGTCTGTATTTGACAGGAGGTGAAGCGAACACACGGCTGGAGGTGACAATTTCCTGAAGACGGGTGAGCTCTCTCTGTCTGTGGTCTCTGACAGCTCGGGCTTTTATACCCCTTAACTCTCCTAACGTCTCCCCACTCCGCTCTGGCTCCGCCCACACACGGTTCCGGCTGCCATACCAGTCCCTCCGAATCAGATCCTTGAAATAAATGCCAGGCTGGGAGTGAGCTGGGAGAGAAGAGAGAGAGGCGGGAGGAGCCGGAGGGAAGGAGATATATGCAGCTCTAACAGAAGGATCAGAGAAGGGAGAAATAAACAAATAGCCAGGAACTGAAAAATGGGGAGCGAGAGGTCACGGGAAAAGGAGAGATAAACAAAAGATAGTAGGAAGAACAGAAGCTTTGGAGAAATGTACATAACATACTGTACAAATACATGTGAAGGCAAATCGCACTAAAACATGTTCAGGTCTTATCAAAAAATGAACAGAAAAAAACTAATTGAGTTAAAATAATAAAGCTGTTCTAAGACAATTTAGATATGTTGCATTACAAATTTTTAGCAACTTAAAAACAATGTATTATAAATTAAACATTTAATAATGTAATATGTCTGGACATTTTATTTGCAATTCTCATAATTCTCAATTGCGGTTATACTATATAATTTTATACATAAATATATTTATTTTTGCCAGTACCACTGTTATACATAATTGGAATTGTATATATATATATATATATATATATATAATTAATTAATATCTTTTATAGTTATGAGGATATTTTTATAATTTAAACTACAAACATGCCTATAAAAATGCTATGTAAAAATAAATTAATGAATAAATTAATTAAAAATGTAACAAATAAAGACTACTTTTTACTTAAACAGGTCAATGTTGCATAAATATTATTAGTGTTATTATATTGAAGACAATTATATGACCATGTCAACTTTTCTAGCTGACAGACAAGAACATATAAAATAACCAAATTAAATAATTAACTGAATGATAAAAAAAAATAAAAAAAAGATCCTGAAAACCTAAAATAAATAGTAGTAAATATATGTTCTCTTTAACACATAGAACACATGTTTAAAAGAAACTGAAGGATGATGCCACCTTTTTTGAGTCGGCCAGATAAGGACAAGGATATGGAGGGTTGATGATCTATGAACTATATTTTTATTTTACTAGTTGTGTTGTAAGCTCAGCAACATGCAGATGACAGGAATGTCTCTGCAGTGCCACGACCATGATCTCACCAACGTAATGAGTTTAGCTTTCATCACCCCCTCACTCTCTTCCTGTGCCATTCAGATTTGTCATTAACCCTCGGACGCTCCACACCAGGCAAGTCCCATGAGCCCAGAGACATTTTAGGAGCAGTGAGTGAACCTGGGGGCAGGACATCATGACGTAACACACACCACGACGGCTCCGGTTTTGTCACGGACCTCGAGGATGGCCCTTCAGAAGCAAAACAGGAAACTATAATGGTGGCACCTCTCAAGTCCTACTCTTCCCATATATCAGACGACAAGGGGCTACCGTAAAGTCTGCTCTGAGTAACATCTATTTTGGGACAGAGAAGCCAGCTTCTGCAGACATGCACGTTCATTCAACCGCTGCGGTATTATCAGTCAGGTGACATCGTGTGATGATGTCAAGGACAACTACAGACACTTTTGCAGGAACATGTCAAGTTGATTAATAGCTTGTTTCTAGGCTAATACAGAAGGGATGTACAAGACCGCAAAGACGCGGAAAGCAAAGCAAATTGCACGTATGTGCCTGTGTCACATGATACTTTTGAAACAATAAACCACCTTCTTGAACTCTTTGTAACTAAACACCACCAAAAATGCATTGACTGCATACACCATAGACTAGTCTCCATCTGAAAAAAAGAGAGAGATGTTTTAGCCATAACCCACTATATACCTGCATAATCAGCAACAGCTGCTGGTATTTTGAATACTTTAAATAAATAAAGCTCGGGACAGCTGGGTAATCCTGAACAAACTGAACAGAAGCCCCTCTTCATCCTTAAGCTCAGACCTCTTCTCAATGTCACAGAAGCGAACAAAAGGTTTACAAATCAACCGTATCATGACAATTCACAACTATTATAGTTTTTGTACGACTTGCTCACTTATCTTTGATTACAAATTGTACGTTTTCTTGCAAATCACAATGCATATCTACAAAACTGTAACTTTGTAAATACTTTAAATATAGTTATGTTATTACTTATATTACTATATTATATATAATTTATTTTTGTTACTTTTTTTAAATTACGTATTTGATTAATATGTAAAAAAAATTAACTAAAAATAAAAATGTAAATTACTTTTTTTTAAATTCAATTTAATGTTTTAATGACTTTACATATTTAGTTCCTTTTAAAATTAAAAGTTTGAAAATTACTCACCCTCCTGTCGTTCCAAACCATCTTTGGAAAACAAATGAAGATATTTTTGATGATCAACTTAACTTTTGCGATGCCACTTTTTTTGCGCAATATAACAAAAATAAGACAATTTTCTCTTCTCCCGTGACTTACATCTTCCGCCATGCTCGACGCCCTGTATACTCAAGCTTTAACGTATTTGATGTAATCAGCCTTGCTTGCATCCGGGTGAAAGCACGCACATGTGCGTAATCTGTGGCTGTTTGGGCCTAGAAGAAAGCATACGCTTATGCAGTAATGTTCTCTAAAAAATGCAGTCACCGGAGAGGAATGCTTAAGTATATGTTATTTTTGTTTTCTTAGCACAAAAAAATTCTTGTATCAGCGCAAAACTGAAGTTGAGCCACTGATGTCACATGGACTTTTTTTAACCACGTTTCTGGATCTGGGATCGTTTCAGTTGTGTTGTTGTCTATGGAGGGTCTGATGGCTCTCTGATATCATAAATATTGACATTTGTGTTCCAAAGATAAACAAAGGTCTTATGGGTTTAGAACGACATGAGGGTGAGAAATTTATGCATTTTCATTTTTGGGTGAACTAACCCTTTAATTAACATATTTGTTTCCATTCCTTTGGGATAAACAGCAAATAACAGGAGATGAAATCTCCTAGTATTGCTTTTAGTCTGTTACATCTATATCAATGTCATATGCTTGACCAAACTAGTCATACATGGATCCATTACATTAAATGATAACATACAGTAACAGTAAAAAAATGACATCTATCCAAAGCTATAAATGTCTATGTTGGCTCAGGGCCGCTGCAGATTGATTTGTTTCTCTAAGTAGGATAAACAAATTTGTTTTCACATTAGGCCGCGAGTCTGTTAACATGATGAAAAGAGGTGAAAATACCACTAAGCCACTTATTTTTTTTGGACTTGGCCTAGAATACATTACAGCGTCCGAAAAGTCATGTATTTATAGCTCAAAGCAGACACATTCCCATGAAGGCCACTCGCGCAACATAGCATCCAAAATTAGCAGAGGCAACATAGTACTGACTTCTCCACCACGCACCAAAACATTCCAGTCCTGTAAGGGATAACACATAAACATAAGCTACTTATATTACCAGGTTATTTATTTACAGACTCAAATATGTCAGCTTGGCTTTAAGATATAAAAGAGAGTGAAAAGTACAGCACTTTAAAATCTAGTTTTTATTGTTAAAGGTATAGTTCACCCAAAAATGAACACTTTCATTATTATGTTTTTAATTACTTAGGATCCTTGCTGAGGGTTAGATAGCTCTCAAAATACATCAAAAAATCTTGATTTGTGTTCTGAAGATAAATGAAGGTCTTATGGGTTTGGAATGACTTGTAAGACCTTTGCTCTTCTTCAGAACACAAATAAATAACAGAAAGGTAATTTTTGGGTGAACTATTCGTTAAAAAAAATTTAATTAATTATACAGGCAGGCCCACAATAACGGCCAATAATTGATAAACCCCAGATATTATACACTGCAATAAAATGTTTTTTTTTTTTTTTGAAATTCTTAAAGAAGGATTTTCTAGACAAGTAAAACCTATTGTCTTATTCTTAAGTCCAAATTAAGTGAATTTTTACAAATCAATCTTATTTAAAACCGAAAACAATATTATTTAGCTTCAAAATTGGTAGATTATTTTGCTTGTTCAAGCAAAAACGTACTTAATTTTGACATGTTTGTTTTTCTTCAGACAATAGGACAGCAATTTGTACTTGTTTAAGAATTTTTATATAATTTGTCTGAAAACAAGACAAACATATTTTTATTGCATCTGCAAAATCTAAATACTAAAAATAAATGTTAAATGCTGTAAGTGCATCACAACAATGAACAGCATAAAAAAGGATATTAATTTCAAGATTTGGTAAAGGTTGTTTAACGGTGTTATTAAATTGGAAAAATTAACTTTAAGTGATGGTAATGTCAATAATGGAAATAAGCATTAATCATTTAAAAACTTAATGTTAATGATACTTAATGTAAAAAAATTAATTAATAAAAATCTGATATATATCCCTATGTGGAAACAGTCAGAAATTAGATATACAGAATATGAGATCATATCGGGGCCTTTAAATGGTTTCCTAGATATGCCTTATATCTATATTCAGTCCGTGTCTTCTTGTAAGTAATGTAATAAATAACAATTAATTAGCTGTGATGCACGCTGTATTGTGGGAGTAACATGATGCCGATCTAGATGTGTCGTGGCGAGTGCAGTGTACTTGGAGGAGATGTTGTTTTTGTTCCAAGGTTCTGCTGGGAAAAGGAGGAGTTTTCCCCTAAGACAGATGGAGAACTGGGTTTTAGTATTGGTGGGAATAAGAAAACCAGGGACAGAGCACAGGCCTTGACTTCAGCAGACAAAACACTGCCAATGTCTAATGGATTTGTGCCCAAGCCGTGCATGTTGCTGTTAGCCTTATGGGTCTAGACTCGTGACGCAGCTCTCTTATCTGGGAATTAGGAGGTGAGGAAATGTGTCTTCATGGGTTTCAAGCACAAGTCGACCAAAGGAAAGTTGTGGACTTTGCATACAAGAACACAATCCATGTCACCCTCAAATTTTTTATAGAAAAAGAATGAGTTCCAGACATTTCTATTGCTGAATTGTCATTATGAATGTCCTTTTGGTTTCAAGTTCAACTCATATGACAAATAGGGGTCGAGAGGCATGGTTTGCATGATTCTGATGTAACAGGAAAGCAGATCCTTGCGGTTGGACTCAAGGGAGCGCTTCCAGCTCTTAGACAGGTGCTAACAACAAACAGGCCACTGAAGGGCTACTGGGAGTGAGGATCCTGGCAGGATATGGGTCACTGGACTTTCCAAACATGCAGTTTTTGCCCACTGGTCTTTTGGTTATGATCCCAGTACAACTGGGAAATGCTAAAAGCATACTGGACACCAAGCCAAAAGGTTGCAGGTGCTGTGGCCAGCAGTACTGTGAAGGTTTCAGATCGTCATCTTGTAAATCAATTAATCTATGTTAAAGGGATAGTGAGTCTTTTACTCACCTTTGAAGCAACCGAGGTGTATGTGACTTTCTTCTTTCATATGAATCCAGTCGAAGTTAAATAAAAATTGTCCAGAACCCTTCAATTCTTCGAATGGGTTTAAATGGGTGATAGCCATTACACTTCAGAAGATGTGAAATAACGCGCGTGTATTCATAAAAAAACGTCCCTCGTATGGCTCCAGGGGGTGAAAAAAGTCCTCTTGTAGCTAATTTATGCGTTTGTGTACGATAAATATCCACATTTCAAACCTAAGCACTTTTCTCTCATGTCTTCTGTCTGTGGAAACACGCGGATGACGTAAGCTGTATGCATCTTGTGATAAGTGAGTGCAGAGAGAGAACAAAACAAAACTGCAGTCATGAATGAGAAGCACAAGTCGAGGATTTGTAAAGAAAAATGTAGGATTTCAACATAAGCCAAGAGGAGGCTGGTTTTGCTTTGCTAAAGTAAGGAAACATTGTTTCCTTTAAAACTACATTTCCCAGAGGCGCATACACGTCCTACGACATCTGTCGGGACTGCTTCTGGTTTCAACAGTCAGGAGACATGACAGAAAAGTGCTTATTAAGTTTGAAATACAGATATTTATCATACAAAAATGCATGGATTCGCTACAGGAGGACTTTATTCACCCCCCTGAGACATGTGAGCGGCGTTTGAATTTCATGTCTCTAGTAGTCTCTAGTAGTGTAACGGCTATCTCCTGTTTAAACCCATTCAAAGACTTGAAGGGGTCTGGACAGTCTTTTTTATAACTCCGACTGGATTCGTCTGAAAGAAGAAAGTCACATACACCTAGGACGCTCTGAAGGTGAGTTACATTTTTGGGTTAACTATACCTTTGAATGCTGTTTTGTGCATTCAGAGTTGTTTACATGGTTGAAGAGTTGATTTTAAGCAAAGTTTCAATAAACAATTTGGATGTATGACCAATTATTTTGTGCCAAAAATCTTACGCCGGCATTCAGACTAGTTACAGATGCTGTGTCTGAAATCGCATACTTCCCTACTATACAGTATGCGAAAAAAAGTATGTGAGGCAAGTAGTATGTCCGAATTCATAGTAATCGAAATTCAGTACCTGGATGACCTACTGCTTCCGCCTGAATTCTGTAGTACCCATACAATGGACACTTTCCTATCCCATGAGGCTCCGGGTGAGGGGGCATCATATTCAAAAAATGGCGGAAAGTTGAGATGCGGCTCATTTTAAGTGTACCAAGTACCTCAGGAAAAACGTTGTTCATTGTGATTGTGTTAAACAAGTGTAATTTAAATCTAAATAAACGGATGACTTATTGAAAGTTAAATTTTTTACGCTGTTGTGACGACACGTGACAATATCAATATGGCGGATGTAGTAGGTCCCCATTTTATTCATACTACCCACATTCATACTTTACAGAGCAGACTTTTTAACAGTCGGGTACGTTCAATTTTGAATGTAGTACCTACTTAAGCAGTATGCGATTTCGGACGCAGCAAGAGAGTTTTCAATCGTTGGTCTTCATGACATAGACGATGAGGGAACTCCTTATATGGGCATTTTTCTCAGAAGCATGCACGACAAGCATAGATGAGAGAGCGTGAGATTGCGCTGCGCAGGACTCGCTCAATAAGAATGTCTCTAAAGATGTGTTTTTGGTTGTAAGGGAAAGATAACTTTGTTTAGTTTCCTAAAGAACCCAGCTTTAAGTAAACAGAGGATGCGGTTGTTTTTCCGATGCAGCAACGGCGTTTCTCAAGTGTTGACAAACATTTTTTGAACAAGGCCCAGTTCGAGGGCCTTAACTGACCCCAGGTGAAGGGCCAGTCTGTGTTTTTTTTTCTTGGTGCTCGTCACTCTTTAGCCCCGCCCACACAGCACGCCTCTGGGAGCTTGGCTTTTTTCAGTCTAGCCTTCACATATAAACATTGATCAACACAAAAACAGCACGGTAAACAAGCTCAAACGTATTTGCGCGAAATGTGAAAAAACAGTGGTTCTTGAAGAACGTTTCTATGTGAAGTGAGAACTTACTTACACATACAAATTGCTGCAGTTTCCAGTCGAAATGAACACTAGACAGTAAAACTTCCAGAAATTGCATTCCTTTTCATACAAAGTATGATTTGCAGGTCCACAGTTTCGATTAATAACGCCTTATTTTCTCACAATTAATTCAGGAATATTATATTCTGAATTCTAAACAGTTTTATCATGCTACAAAATTTGAAAACTGATGCATTTGAAGGTGTAAGCATCACATATCTAGCCTCATATCCATCAGATTTCTAAATCAGTAGGTTTGCTGCATAATGTTTTGGTGAAACTGACTTTTAAACAAAGAACAGAAATCTGTGAAAATGTAGTGTTTCAACAATGAACTAAAGTTCTGTTAGTTTTGATGACGAGGATGACTTTTAATTCTTGGGTGAACTATCCCTTTAAATGAAAATGCAGGATATTTTGCTCACTAAGAGCTCAATCATGTCAGTTGTTGCGTTCGATACTTACCCCGACCAAACAATTCTCCCTGCACACTCTGGGAATGAAACATAACAGTTTAACTGGAGTGGAAAAATAATGGCCAATGATCCCATTACACAGCGAGGGTCCCTGCATTCCAGAACACAAGCAGCATTTCCATGTGCAGGTCGGGCTTTATGGGGAAGCTCTGAAAGGCGTTGCATTGCCAGGCGAGCAGAAAGGAACACCAAGAAACTCAAATTAAAGAGCTCCGACAAATCACTGGAAGTCACATGCAAGAGTACGAGATTTACTTTCTAAACATTTTCAAGTTCTCTGGATAATGTCTGTTATCGAGAAGTGCTGCCAAAACTAATTCTATATTTGACGGCGTTCCCATATTTAGGGATACTTTCTTACAAAGACTGACATAAAAGACACATATCTGAATTTAGGCTTTGTTTACTCCAGGGATGAATATGCAACATTTTAAAAAGACTCTCAAGAACATTTTAAACTGGATGTTATATACTATTTGTGTTTAAACAGAGCATTTTCTTTAATAGCATTTCTGCTATCAAAATAATGTTGTCTTTTGAGGTTTTGTGGTGACAGAGACAAACATTCAGCTCTTAACCAAGCACACAAGAACTCGACCATGACTCATCAATAATGAGAAGAGGCTAGCAGTCAAGTGTACAGAGAAAACAGTTCGAGAGCAAAAAAAACAGACATCTCAGAAGACTGGCAGCCCTTCAATAAATCATAATGCTCATAACCTGATTGAAAAAAAAAGGACAAAAGCATTTCTGTGAATTTGTTACCTCAGTAATAAAATGTTTTAAATCATATTTGTGCAATTTTTATTATTCAATTGTGGTTAAACACTAAGATATACACATTGGTTCAAAAGTTTAGAGCCAATAAGATTTTTAAAAAATAAATTAGTTTTTTTGGTAAGCTAGTATTTTAGTATAATTAGTAAGTGACAGTAAAGAATTTACACCAAAACTAATAAAAATTATTTTTAGATCATCAAATTAGCATAATGATTTCTGTAAGATCATGTGACACTAAAGACTGGAGTAATGACGCTGAAAACTCAGCTTTGCATCAAAGGAATTTATTTTATTTTTAAATGTATTAAAATAGAACACAGTTATTTTGAACTGCAATAATATTTCACAATATTACTGCATGCAGAGTATTTTTATTTTATTAAATAACAGGCTTGGTGAGCATAAAAGACTTCAAAAACCTTTAAAAAACCTTTTGGACGGTAAGTGTAACCAACCCCATAATGACACTGAACAAATGTTTGCAATTCAGGTTTATTCACCACAAGCTATAAATGAAAAATTGCACAACGTGTAATATTTAAACAGCAATTTACCTAGAAAAACAGCCTTTGGGGAGCTGTAACTGAAATATGGGCCACTCGGCACTGCTTTTTCTGACGTATATTCTCCAAACATCGTAAATAATACCGATAATGTTTTCTTATAAGCAATTTATGGACAATTGCTGTGAGCAAATAATCATTTAAGTAAACAAAAATGCGTCTCAGCCAGAGAAGCTTACCATTCTTCAGGGTCTTTGATCAAAAGCGAACTATCACAAGTAAATAAATAATTAAACTGAACAGAATTAATGTGTTTAACAGTACAGTCATTACTAGTGCTCTGAGACAGACCTCTCCAGATCTCGTCAAACCTGTGGTCTCTTCTTCTCTTCTCCTAGTGATCACCGAACAGATCTCCCGCTGGGACACTCTGGCTCTGGGTATATGGTGCGGAACGTCAGGTTTATCCGAGGCCCACGGTCATGGTACTCCTTTGCCACCTGGTGCTATTTAAAAAGCAGTAATAATGTTAAAACCACACTCACGGCAAGGCAATGTAGCCATTGGATAAAGTTAAAAGAGGTTAATCAAACTCCAACTGGCCTTGGCTTTCACCTCGGTGATGCGTATTTAATAATGCAGATATACGCTTACACATTGTGTCATGTATATTTGTACAGACAGCTGATAAAGAACGCAGCTTGACTAAGCAAAAGCAGTGTGTTTACATACACAATTACCATGTTGAGTTGGCGTCCACCGTTATATTTTTGTCCCCTTTTGACAGTTATGCAACAGCTTTAAAAGCCTATAAATATTTTGTGCACATTTTAAAGGCATTTGTGAACAGCCATACATGTGGGTTTAGTTAGCTTTATTTTGACAGGTCAATGTGAGCTATGTCAACCTAATAAGATCTTCTGAAAGCTTCTTGGCGCAACGCGGGAGTGACCTTTCTTAAATAGTTTTCAGATGTCGCCATAAAATGCTCTTGACCTTTCCCTGTTCTTTGTGCTTCACCAAAGGCCTGCGGTTCGTCTTGGAGTCAGAATCCAAAAACAACTCAAACAGAACAAAAATAACTTCCAGCAGGTTTTGGAAATGAAATTACAAATGGCCAAAAAATTTCTAAATATCCATGTTAGTTGATTATACAAAAATGCACCAATAGCGCTAAATGGAAATTACAAAAAAGCCACGAAAGGTAAACAAACCCTTACAAACATGCACATAAATGAATAAATAAATCAATAAAATAAAATGAAAATTACCAGTTAAATAAAGCTACAAAATATAAAAGAAAAGGAAAATTAATAATTTAAATGAATTTACATAATTGCAAAGAATAAGTTAAATCATAAAAATGTACTAAAAAAAGTATAATAATTATTGTTGTCAAACGATTTATGATTAATTACATCCAAAATAAAGGTTTTTGTTCATGTAATGTGTGTGTGTACTTTGTATATTTATTATGCATATATAACTACACACATACTGTACACAATATATTTAGAAAATATTTACATACATATACATATACATATATGTATAATTTCTGTTACATTGAAATAGATTTTTCTTAAATATATCCATGCATGTGTTTGTATATATACACACAATAAATAGACACAGAACACATCCATATATTATGCGATGTGATTAAATCATTTGACAGCACTAAAAATAATGTAAAAAATATATATTACAATTATTTATAAAAACAAAACAAAAAAAAAATTCTGCTGTCATATCCTAAGATTGGTGAATTCTCCACAGCGTCTGTATTATTCTTCGTGCAATATTTTCCTTCTTGGAAAAACTGTCCGCTTCTGTATACTGTGAAGAAACACGTTTGACTTCCCTCTTCATTCTGTTACACATCAGCAGAAATAGCGTCTGCACTTAACGCTCTCTGGACGGTGAACAGTGTGACCGCTCCACATCATCTCCACCACATGTGATCAGTTTTCCAGAACAGACTCGAGCCAAAACAAAGGAGCCTCATCTCCACCCCTCTGCATCGATTTAGCCATTTTCAGCCTTTCTTCACAGTCTGGCTTATCATCAGTGTTCAGAAGACTGTTATTTAACTGGCAGCTTAAACGCTCACATTAGACTAAACAAGAGCTCCTGCCAGTTCTTAGTGAGTCACACTCAATCTTGAAGATACACAAAATGTAAAAGTTCTTGCAAATCGGCCAAAATTGATTTTGAAAAGGACTGTTAGATTTTCTGATGGACTGTACACTACCAAAAATACCAGTGAAATTTTTGTCTTTGCTTTTTCCGCTACCATCTGAACTTGTGTTAAAACTTAGCATGGTTTGTCTGATCTGTTGTAATGACCAAAATCACTGCAAATCACTTCAAAGTGATGTACCTGCCAGTCTGTCTGCGTACAGCCTTCCATGAGCAGGAGGGTCCCGTGGGTCAGAGGGATACGTATGCGCTCCACATAGGTGTAGTCTCCTTTATCTTCCTAAAACACATAACATAAAAATACCGACTATTAATTCAACATTCATTCTTCAAACAAGCTTAAGCAGATGCAAATATTTAGCCACTAAAGAATTTTTTACTAATATTTCTTGCTTCAAACTAAAAGGAGACACCAAACGAAAACATAATCAGAGTACGCAGAGCTCAGAAGAAGCCTGGTTAAGTCTAAAGCCTGAAAAGGTCTATGGAGGGACAGATGGCTCTCTGATTTCATCAAAAATATCTTCATTTGTGTTCCGAAGATGAACGAAGGTCTTACAGGTTAGGAAAGACACGAGAGTGACTAATTAATGACATCATTTTAACTCAATAAACAGAACTGCATGCCTCTCGCAGAAGAATATTGTAGCCAGAGCTACTTCTCTTTGTTTATGCCTATGATGAATTATCCAGGGCTACTCTGCAATGGTACCTACCCAAAACAGTCTTAATAGTCAGAACATACACACTTACAGTATTATAAACGCAACAAAAATATAAACGCAACCCCTTTGTTTCTGATCCGATTTTTCATGAGATGGACTTAAAGATCTAAAATTCATTCCAGATACACAATATTACCATTTCTCTCAAACATTGTTCACAAATCAGTCTAAATGCGTGATAGAGAGCACTTCTGCTTTGCTGAGATAATCCATCCCACCTCACAGGTGTGCCACATCAAGATCTGGAATTCCGGATTAATCCGGAAAAATCACATCCCTGATATATATATATATATATATATTAATAATTCCAATACTTATGTTCTGAACGGTCCAAGGTTAATCCACTGAGATTTTATCATAACCACAGGCACCACAAGCTTCTCTTCTGTTGACAATAGTCTAATCTGCATACTGGTTTTATCACGATTAATCTCAGCTCTAAAATATCGTGCATCCTTAGGTCAAACACTACATGACTGTGAAAAAACGTTAAACATTGGCAGACTCACAGGATGCGGCTGCTTTCGGAGACTGAACACTCTAGTGTCGCCCAGACTCAGAGAGGCGATGACGGGCTGAGGTCCTAATGACGGCTCGCTGTCACTGTGCCAGCCAATGCTGTCTTTACCGTCTCGGTACAGGTTACACAGCAATGAGTTAAACGTGTGGCTGCTCTTCTCCTCGACAGCCAGACGTAAAGTGGTGAGAACTGGATGCCACTGTAATAAGAGAAAAACACAATGCTTTACACATCGACAGATGGCATTTATGTTTGCTAAGTCATATACCTAACAGTGATATACCTGAGCGTTGGCCTGCATAGTGGAGCATGAATATGTATACGGAAGCTCTCCGTACCAACAAGTGAGTCTGGGTTCATCATATGCATCACCTGAAGTGCAAAACATATTGAATATGCAGTATGTTCAGCTTTCAATACTGATTAACATCTGTCGGGGTTTAAAAGATAATTAAAAACGGATAGTTCACCCCAAAAAGCGCAAAACTAAATTGTGTTGTAAATGTTTCTATGTGATTTCTGTGCTGTTCTGGCTGGAGGTTTACTATCCCAACCTCAGTCCGGTTTTGTTATTTGGAAGGTGTATTTCATATTCTTAAAAACGAATGGCACAGCTCTCTTTAGCAAACCCCCTTGATCTTTAGCAAACCAAATAAGGCCTGAAAGCTTAACTTATTTGCCAAAACGATCTCGATCAGTCACAGTCCAAACGTGGTCCAAAGCAAATGTTTAAACATTTGGTATATTTGGGACTTTTTCAAATGATGTCGGTCCTGGAGAAGGTAAACAGAGGAGGGAACTAAAGGCAGTGGCATATTCCTGCCAATTTACTGATGAAGGAGGACTGGAAAATCTGAGTCATTGTGGGAAGAGCACTTTATGAACATGTGAGTGGGATAAACGCAAGATGTCATCATGTGTGTGCAAAAACATGCTTGCTTTGATTCTGTTTTTCTCATGTAAGCACCAAGGCTCAACATAGGCTCATATGCTTTAGGAAAATAATGCTTTTGCAGTTTTTGCTGCTCAATGTACTTCATTAAAATGAACAAATGTTTGTCCACTTAAAAATGTAAAACCGAAGCTTACTACAGTACAGACGGACGGATAGATGTAAGTTACCCATCATCCTGTAATTGGTCTTTTGTGACCATGGCAGCTCGGCGAGCAAACTGCTGAACATCCAGTCAGCCTCCTCTTGCTGTAGAAACCCTGGTATGAGTCTCAGTCTGGACAGAACAATTACTTTAATGCAGGAAATGTTTTTTTTTTTTGTTTAGGCCACTTTCAACCTGAGCATGGTTACCTGGACACTCCAGTAGGCCCTTGACTAATCTCATAGTCTCCGGCATTTCTGAGAAAGAGAAGAAAACGACAGCTGAATACACACGGTGTCAATCAACAGCTTTTATTGCTTGAAAGTGCCCAGGACTGAGTCACTCACTCGATCACTTTCTCTGCAGGAATCTCTCTGATGGGCTAAAAGGGGGGGGAAAAAAAGGATAAAATTGATTTCTGTACCAAAAAAAGAAAGGAAAAAAAACAACAACAACAAAAGCATATCATAGCTACAAATGGCCCTTACATCAGCTGGCTGATGGAACTCAAATGATCGTGGTCCATGTTTCCATGAACTTGACACTGACTGGACATCCTGAGCTGAAACAGTGAATGCAAATATTTTTCACTTAACGAGCCATTTTGATATCATACTTATAAAAAAAAAAAAAATTATTAAAAAAAATAAATAAACAATACACTGTATTACACCTTTATTGCTAGTTTTTTCCACTGAAGTCTATATATAATATAATAATAAAAAGGCATGTAATTTAGTTAATAATATGACCTTTGACACTGTCTCTGACTCTTTTTTTGCTAATCGTACTTTTGAGATATGTGTTAATTACTTCTTTATGATGATTGTACTGGGTATTGGCCAAGTTATTCAAGGATTCTTCTGAGCAATACATTTCTATGACTTTCATGATTGTGCAATCATTTTTTTTTTTAAATAATTCAACCAATCATTAATTTAAAGAGAAAATATATTATTTGAAGTTTCTAAATCTTCTTAAAGGGGTCATATAACACCAATTTTCCACAAGCTGATTGTTTAGGATCTTAATGAAAAGTCTATAATGTAGGATGTTTAAATTTTCTCAATGGTAGTGTAACCTGCTCTGCTAACTCCGCCCCTCTTTTCCAAGGCGCTCTAGGAGGATCTTTTTTTAAACGTTTCTCTTCAGAAACAAATGTAACGTTAATCTTCCGCGTCTTCAGTGTCTCAGATGTCGGGGTTAACGACTACTGCTATGTTCATCAACACATTCAACAACAAAACACCTCAATCTCTTAGGAGTCTTGGACTGATGACCGCTCACCCAGTCCAGTCTGTGTGAAACGTTGTTGTCAATGAACAATCGTGGAAGGGGCCGTGTGAGGTCACATGGTCAGACGGAAAACATTTAAGGAGATTACAAAAAAAACCACAAAGTGGATTTTTATCATTACACACATTTCATTTCAAACAACTTGACCCCTTTAAGATGTTAAGGATTTACATGACCTTTCAACTCTTTCATTTGAGCATAATGATTTTTTACAATTATTTGATCATTTACATAAAAAAACAACATTAACAATTTCCTTAATAACTTCACTTAAAATGAAAAGCATCTATTTAATCAAGTTTACATGAAACTTCTACAACTTTTTAAGTCGTTCATTACTTCTACTATTAAAATGATTTAACGGTTTAAAGCAAAAATCATACAAATAAAAATTTATTTAATCATTTGCATTCCATGGGTTTTTTTTATGCAGTAAAAACCTGTTTTTTAGGTCAGGACTACATTGTGGAGTCATGAACTGTAAACAAATAACCACAAAATGATTATTATTTACTTATTTATTCTGTGACATCTTCAACGTTTGCAGCAGAAGTGTTTTAATAGTAAAACTCTTGTAAAGTTGGATTACCGGTTTGTTTTTGCGGTTTGTGGAGAGGTTTGGCCCAGGAGCCCTGGACTCTCGCTCGCTGTCTTTTATCACTCATCAGAGCTTGATGATCTGACAAAACAAAACATGTGTGTCAGACTGGCAGTGGTCTTCTGCTGCTGACCAACTTTATGGAGATGCAGTGCCAAAGCTACCAGTGCCTGGTTTAAGGACCATGGTATCCCTGTTCTTAATTGGTCAGCAAACTCACCTGAGCAGTGCAACAGACCGATCAACTCCATGCCACGCTACAGTAATTCAGGCAAAAGGAGCCCCAACTTAGTATTGAGTGCTGTACGTGCTCATACTTTTCAGTTGGCCAAGATTTCTAAAAATCCTTTCTTTGTATCGGTCTTAAGTAATATTAACATTTTCTGAGATACTGAATTGGGGGTTTTCATTAGTTTTCAGTTATATCAGTATATCGGTCTGTGTGAAATGAATCTATACATTATATTTCACTTCTTGAATGGAATTAGTGAAATAAATCAGCTTTTTCAAGATTCTTTAATTATATGGCCAGCACCTGTATCTTACAATTACCTGCAGAAGGAATTTGCTGCCATCTTCAGGTGATTATAGTAAATCACTCGATAGTAAACGATAGTACTCATATTTCATGGATATAGGTCAGTTTCTCAAACCAATATTTCCAAAAGTGTATACGAGCACAGAGAACCATAAATATAAAATGTAAAATTATGTCTGATGCAAACAGATTTATGACAAAGTCTATGCTTCACACAACTCCCAGACCGAGACACTGTGTTAACGTTTTCAGTCAACTTTTAATAACCTGACAGCGTTGTCAAAAAATGTAGTAACTTAAATAATACTTACACACATTAGTTTTTGAGGCGATTCATCTCATTTTGTAAAGCGTTGAAGATTTGTGTAACAGAAACACAATCAGGATCGGTGTTCGGCGAAACATGTCCGTGTTACTACAAAAACCAGCTAAAACACTTCCTACGGAGACCGTATTCTTCTGCAAGCACGCTGCTATATGAATATGAACATATTTAATATACATAAAATATGTGTACAATACAAATAAAACATTTTAGATTTGTTTAAGATGTACCAGATATAAGAATACTTCTATTACAACTTCAATTATTTACTATTTAGAATAGTTTATTATAATCTAGCAACCTTATTGCATTATATTAATTTAAATTAAGGCACTAGGCAAGATATTTTAATATCTATTTAAATGTAATACTTTATAATTAAAAATCAACACCTTGTATTTTGGTGTGTAATTGCACAATGATAACGTAAATCCTTGACGGATCATTTCTATTGTAGATCAGAGAAGTACATTATGTTTTTAAAAACTAAGATGACTGCATAACACTTGGCAAAGCTTTAGTTGGAGTTTTATTGTATGAGTGCATGCAGTAAATACACTCAACAAAAATATAAACGCAACACCTTTGTTTCTGCTCCGATTTTTCATGAGATGGACTTCTAAGGAAGATCTAAAATTCATTCCAGATACACAATATTACCATTTCTCTCAAACATTGTTCACAAATCAGTCTAAATGCGTGATAGAGAGCACTTCTGCTTTGCTGAGATAATCCATCCCACCTCACAGGTGTGCCACATCAAGATGCTGATCTGA
>JAUMHP010000084.1:8997521-9018749 GCA_032361065.1 Enteromius trimaculatus
TACACATACATACATACATATAAAATTAAAAGATGACACTAATTGTTCTAAAAGGAGAAATGCAGCATTATATTATTGGCACACTGCAAAAAACACCACTTTTTTTTTTAAATTATATTAAATACACACACACACATATATATACACACACACACACACACACACACTTGTACATACACATATACATAATATGCATCCGCTAAAATTAGTGTAAATAAAGTTATTTTTGTGCTTTTGTGCTACTGCAAATAAAATAAAATAAACAGAACAGTGGCATCCAAAAATATGCTTTCTCTGGATGAAACGGAGTTAAAATAGTGGCCAAAGAGATCCAATTAAACGTATGCTGCACGCCGTGCCTCACGATAGCAGGTCGGAATGGGATGTGAATCGTAAGTGTAACGTTAAACGCCAGATGGAAGATTTCCTTTTCCAGGAAATAAATAAATAAATGGAGCCGAGTCGTGACAGAGAAGAGAAAAGGGAGGGTGGGGGCTCGCAGAGGGCGAACAAACAGATTCGGGAGGAGGGGGGGGAGAGGGGCTCTTAGTGATGGAGACGGAGGGGATGAGCAAGAGATGGAGGATGGAGATAGGCTTAGACAGAGAGAGGCGGAGGGGGGTAGCAGTTTTACCCAGCATCCTCGGTTCCGGCACATGGCAACGAGCGTGTTAGTCACATGAACGGCAGCGTTCCCTTTGAAGCCCCCCACCTCTTCAAAGCCCTCCCTCGAACACAAGAGCCAGTCGCGCGCACACACAGTCATCATTCACGGCGCACGAGGGCTCACACATTCACAAGTTGCGCAGTCTGCGTTCACTCGCTCACACGCACCGGGGAATACGTTTCATTCACATTGTCCCCTTTTAGCTAGCATGAATGGGCTAACGGTATTCACAAACTTGAAACAAGAACAAGAAAGTTGAGCGCTGGCTGCGCTGTGACGAGTGCCAAGTTTTACCCGGACCATGGAAAGGCCTAGGCCGTGTTTTAAACAGGAAAAACTCCTCGATCTGAATGTCAAAGCAAGTTTGTGTGACACAATCACCCCCATCCCAATGAATGACTGCAGCTCTATTACATAACCGTGTGATTCTCAAACACATTAGTGTTCTAAGGAAGGATGAAGTGAGCCAAGTGGAGGACAAGAGAGATGGGGAAGGGTGGGTGGGGGAGTGAAGCTCTAATTTTGGCTTCCTTGCGCTGCTCGGTCAGCATCACAGAGAAAGGCCAACAGTACACACTGCACCAATAACATAAACTAACAACAAACTCAACCTGCTAGTTGGGGATCAAACAATATTATGCGTCTCGCTCAACTCATACAGAAACACACTGATGTACTGGAAAAGATAGTGGCTTCTTAATGGAACTTATGTTGCTAGTGTTGATGGAGCCTGTTCTTCAACATTTATTCCGAAAAAACATGCTGCTCCTTATAAAAAAGAAATGCATTTCTTGAGGAAAAAAATAATAATAATAATATTATGTATTATATATATAGTGTCATTTGATTATCATAATTCTTTATATTTCATTTTAGGTGAATATGCACAATACACAATAAATAATATAAAATATTTATAAAAGCATTAACGTAATAGGAATTCATGGAAATATGCTTAATTGTTGCAATGTCACAATGCAAATTAAATCTTGTTCTAAAATAAAGCCCTTTTTAATTTTGAGGTGAAATTTACAATTCAGACACGTGATAATTATTAAAATAATGAACCTTAAATTGCTTAAATGTCAGAAAAGTGATGTCACAGAATGTTTTATGGTTCTTTAACACATCGGGTTTTTTTTTTATAAAAGAACGCTGCCTGGGTTTCCTCAGTAATATGTCATTTATAAAATATATAATTTAATAATGCAGAGAGAGCGCGCACCACATCTGACTAATAACAATGGCCTAAACAACAACAACAACAACAAAAAAAAACTGTGCTTCTACTGCTGCAAGAAGATGCACAACAACAAAACCACTGGCTTACAAGCTTTACCATAGCGGTGCAGTTCCCAAGACAGACACCAGGGGTCTCCCGTCAGCGACTCAGGCGAGGAATGCCTGGTTACTACAGGAACACACCACAGGGCCTTTCTCCTCAGTTCTCTCTCCTACATTCCGTTTTATGACTCACCTTCAAGGTGCTGCAAATTCAGCACATTAGAGCAATCTCATGATGTGACCTCACACAGTCAACATGCAAGTCAGAGTCGTTAGGGGGGGGGGGATTCGAGATCTGGAGACAGGCTCTTGCTTAACCTGACAAGACCCGTCGTTCTGGATTGGCAGGAAGAGGAACTAGTTTCCACCGCCCTCCCATCTCACCTCCAACCAGAGCGCGATGGCTTACGTTAAACTGAACGAGTCTGACTGGTACCCTGCTTTTTTGGTTTCAGGGAGTGGCATTCATCACCTCCATATTTGACATCTCACTGACAGAATGTACGAAGAAAAGAGTTCAAAATGTGAAAGGGAGTGGTGGCATCTATGAGTAAAGGGGTGATTCTTCCAAAACCTGCTGGGAACACATACACGTCACAATTCACTCCAAAATTTCCCCTAATTGTGACTATACCTTTATTTAAACATTGAGGGTTAACTCAAGTTCAAATATATGTACGTGTACATGTATACACACCCAAATATATTATTTTTCATTTATCTTTCTATACCTGTATTTGACCAATTGGTAGGTAAAATATTAGGAGTAGGTCGGTAAAATATTTAGTAGTCTTCAGAAATAAATGTCACAATGGAAAGTATCCAATACTTAGGCTTTGTAGCTATTAGGGCTAAAATTACAGATTTAGGAGGCTTACATTTGGTTTGGTCATTAATATCTACCAATATTTTCAATTTGTATAGGTATTTGGTTCTTAAATATTGTGTTTATCGATGAATGGTGCTAAACGTGGTCATAATAGCCACCTTTGACACACATTCAGCAGGAAGCAACATTCTTCACAGATGATGCAATTGATTGTACGAGGCAGGTTGGTTATCAAACGGTTAACACTGGCTTTGAGAGAACAAATTGTTGCTTTTGCTTCTTTTTGGAGAGAAATATGACATAAGCATTTTATTAACAGGTGAGAATAACCCAAAAACCTAAAGGGTTGTAATTTTTGCCATTTTAAGCCGCGATGCCCCCATCTTCCATAAATAAATATCTTTCATTTTAAATCAATAAATGGAGTGTCGCACTTTTGCCACAGAAAATACTGCGACCCTCAAAACGCTTTGCACGTGCACTACCCGAGCTGACCGCTAGGGGCCTTGAACAGTGCACCTGCTGCCTAGGCAACATCCGAGGCAGTGAAAGACTACGGCATGATGAGCCATTTCAAAATCTTTAACAGCGTGATGAGTTTTCAAGTAGCAGTGTTAAAAGTGCGATTGCGTCAAGAGCAAATCTTTGCGCTCTTCCTCACGGCTTTTGAACATGTAGTCAACGCACACAAGTCTCCCCTCACATGCCGCACGTGGTATGGACCAGCATTATAATTAAGATTGGCGTTTTAAACTGCGTCATGTTGCCAAAACCAACCTCAGTGCCACGGTGAGGGAATGAACACCGGCCAAAAAGACATCTGCTTAAAGACTAGTCCGCATTTTACATACGAAACTGCCGAAGCGACGCGGAAAAGCGCGTTTGTCGGGACGCACACTGGCGAGGGCAGCCGGGAAACTGGATAACTGGGTCAGGCCAGGCACATGCGATTCAGGAAAAACTTGAAATGCGAAAAACAGCTGATTAACAGCCGAGAAAAACGGCTGTATAAAGATAACAATAAAAAAAAAAAAAAAGGAAAATATGCGTTTCAAATGAAACACAATATTTAAGAATGATTTGTAACCAACGTTATAAACTTTAATCCAGTTCGTCTGTTTTCATATATTTGACCGGATATATCGTATTTAAAAATGCCAGGCTGAAATACCTGAATGACTCAGAGTGACATGCTATCTGCGCATAATATATGAATATATGGCGCAATCAGTCAACCTGAGACACACGTCGCCTCCATTGACCATACGCATAAAACACTAATGCCTCAATTAGTCTGCTTGATCTTAACGATTACAGATGCGTGTGAGGGATATAAACAGTCGCCCTTAGCAAACGCTGACAAAAATGTGTTCAATTACATCTGCTGCGCAAAAAGTTGAAATTATTACCCCCACCCCCTCCAAATCCATTAAGTTTATCTTTATTTAGTTTAAGGCTGCGCCAAACGCGCACTACTTTCATCCCACCCATGCCCTGCCAGCACAAGCTCTCATTCCCAACGCATGTCGTTCAACTTACCTGCCCATTTTCCCAATTTGGGAGAGAGTAAATCCCCGTTTCCCAGCACCCATATCCTAAAGCCAGTGATGATCTTGTACAGCAACCACAGCGCCAGCGAGGCCGTGGTAAGTGCACCGACCCAGAAGAGCGCTCTCTCGGCAGGCTGTAGCATCCCCACCACGTTAAACGACTCCATTTCTACGGCTGGCTGTGCGTGGTGAATGACCTGCAAAATTAGTCGTTATGCACTGCTTTAGAGCTTCAATGTGTGCTCCCCTTTATAAGCAGGTTGTGGCATCACACCCCTACAACTCCTCTAACATACTAGTCTATCCAGATTTAAGTGCACACCTCCCACATACTCCGTCGCCGCCCATGCGAGCCCACGTCCATTGTTGATTGGCCGAAACTCGCGTCCGTCAACCGCAACTTACCGCTGATTGGCTGTTGTTGGCGTCGATCACAAAGAGCCCATTCTCATTCATTCGGTTGCCCGTTTGAATGGGGCGGAGCGAAAACTCTTCTGAGTGAGAAGCGATTGGACAAACATTACGGTAACCTCCATTCAAATAATGTCATTGGTTGTGATTCAGAACTGGTTTTTCTGTTTCAGTCAGGGTTACGAAACCTCCAAACCCACGCTTCCAACGATCACCCCCCACACTATTTTATGAATGAAGTTTGTTGCTCATTGGCCACGAGGGCTCCTGTTATCCCGCCCCTTCTTAGCAGTCAGCGAGAGCGTATTGGTCGACACGAACGCCAGTCACATTCATTCACCAGCGCTGTCACACCAATGAGTCATACTTTGGGGGGAAAAAAGATAAGACAAGCTTATTTGCTGCATTTTAGCTGGATAGACACATGTATGACTCAATTCTCCATTTTCCTGACTATGTTTGCTTTTCCAAAAGCACATAAAACGTATAAAGAATAAAAGGTGTAGCTATTTATACATATATACATACAGAGGCATATAGCACATACTTAGCCACATATTGATATATACATAACCAAGCAAATACTAAACCAAAATTACATTATATGAGTTAACCATGTATCATGAGTCATATTTGACAGCTTTTTAACATGTTTTTTGTGTTGTATAACCGTAAAATAATACTCTTTCATGGTCATTAGAACAATCGTTGAAAACAATGTGAACAAAGTAAATTAGCACTATACAATAATGCAATGTTAATCATAAACACCAATAATAATCCATTACATCTACGTAGTAACAAGAAATACGCCATTGGATGGGAAGGCAATGTATATTTTACACGGTTAAGGGCGTATAACCTACGCTATGATGATCTGAACAGCGTTATTTTGGTAAACTCTGCTAATTTTATCTTGTAGACAAGCTTATCATTTCTATTCATTCACACGGTGAGCATCCTCCAAATGAAACTACAATTACCACACAGCGCTGCGCCGAAACATCGCGAGAACTCTCGGCGCGAGTAACGCGGAAGAGAGGATGGTTATGTAAACACATAGGCACGTAGTAAATATGCAGCTGAGCAACTTTGCAAAAAAAACAGCGTGAACTGTTGTGAAACACATTTTTAATCGACTTGCACACGCATGCATGCACGAAAGCGATACGCGAGTGCTGTAAGCGTCGAAACGGGCGGATGTTTTGCTCTTGGCTCGTGTTTAGCTTGTCAGTTTGACATTCAGTCAGACTAGCACACATGCTGGATCACTCCAACACATCCATGTCCACCGTCGCCATTCGCTTTACTCACGACCCGAAACTTAACCTAAAATATAAGCCCACCGATACGTGAACAATTCAAGCAACACATGCAACATGTAAACCACACGCTGTTCAGTAGAAAAAAGCATTGGTGTCGTCAAGAAAAACATTGTAATGTCTGTATTTTTAATGGTAAGATACTCTCACTGTGGAAGCCTTTTTCTCTATGCATTGCCCCCTCTCTCTACCTTTGATCTTTTTTGTATCCGAAAAGCTCTTTGCAAACAGAAAACGCTTTCAATGTGTCACAAAACATTGTTTTATTATTTTCCAGATTTCCCCACACTTAAAACAGACAAATAAGGAAGCAGACTCTAAAATAACTCCAAACATTTTATTTTCTTTGACATGGGATAAGGAATACAGAGAGCAAGTTTGATTACAAAATACGTGATTCATAACTTTGTCATGTGAACGACAAACTTCCAGCTTTTAGATTTTGCAGCATAGTCACCCCACATATTGCTCGCACCACATATACAGCTTGTTTCATGTACTAATATAAATAGCTAAATAATTACTTAAGCTCCTGCATATCCAGCATATATATATATAAATATATATATATATATATATATTATCAGTGCACTATACAGAAATGACATTTAAGTACACAGAAGTGCAGAACTCACACGTTACGTCCTTCACTACTTGACTCATTTTACTCAATTCAGCTCAAACTGCTAAGCACATTTCTGTTTATATGATAAACAATAACAGCAAAGCATACAAATATTATTCTTATAAAGCAATGTAAAGAAAAGAAACGTAAGGCTTAAATACAACAACACAGTGCACTAACAGTGTTATTTTTTGTATTATTATACTACAAAATAATACTTTAATAACTGATGCGAATTATAGATATTTTACTTAATTATCTTTTGCGTAGACAAACCTTAAAACAAAACAAATTTCGACATCAGACACACACACTTCTCTCTCTCTCTCACACACACACAACCACACGTTTCCTCTCACGTAACACATTATACATCCCAGCTTTCAGTCCTCGACGCTCACTGATCTACCACAGACATCTTAAAAAATTACCTCGACGCCAATAATCTTTATTCTTTAATTTAAACATATTTATATCTCCCACTTTTTGCCCTACCCAGCCCCCTTTGACCCTTTGGTAATTCCAACAACTCGTATTTCACATTTACTGAGCTCAAAATGCTCCCTGAACACTAGTTATAAAACCTTATTGCACATATGCAACATAATAAACACATTTAGCGAAAGAACGTATACAGCAGTATTGTGAGATCAGCTGGGCCGTGTGAGTGATACGTCAGCAGCAGCACATGCGGTGGACAGCGAGCGCCTGGCAGCTAAAACTCTCCGTTTAACTGTCTACAGCTTCATATAACATTTTAAACAAACTACTGGGTTCTCACAGACATGTAACCCTCACAATTATAAAGCAGCACAAGCTAAAAACCTCGCGTCTGTAATTTCCCCACACGTCGACAGACGCAGACATCACTTACGTTCGCTACACGCACACGTTCTTATTATCACAGTCACAACAAATCCATTTCAAGCCACATATAGGCTATTATTTAATTACAACAAATACGATGAAATCAGCCCTCACGTAATTTAGAGTTAAAACAACACGACTCGACACAAGCGCTCTCAAGCGCTTCTCGTTTCCACAGTTGGTCTCATTCAGGGGAATAATTACCACAAATGTATCTATACATGGTTTTGGGGGCAGGTAAAGATTTTTTTTTTTTTTCATTATTTTACATTATTTTCATATTCCCTTTACGTCTCACAGCTCATGCGTCTCAGACGTCTGCACGTGACAACGTAATGGAGCTCAGCTCATTTATTAAACCCCAAGTAGTTTACAGACAGATATTGCAATTACCTGAGGGAGTTATGTTGTTCCTATAAAGTAATCAACTTGCTGAATATCCATTTACAGGTGTAAAGCAGCTTAACAGACGTTGGCTTGACGTTGATCCTGTGTGCAGGACACAAGGTAAAGTTTTCACAGATTTTCATCCTATGGGGGAAAAAAATAAAGCATGTTTTAGTATTTTTTAAAGATAGTATCCATTCAATCAATCATCATTTAGGTATCACCTGAAAATAAAATAACTGATGGCATTATATTGCACTAAAACACAATTTTAAAACACATATTTCAAGTTTTTATCACAACTACTGCTTGTTCATAAAATATATTATTTTAACCAACAGTTTGCAGTACGTTTATAAACTGAACATTTATATTTTTCTCTATAACATACTGGAGGTACATACGTAAACGGTCAGCTTGATGCAGGTCATATTACCTGGCTTAAAAAAATGCAGGCACTGAAAAAATGCCACATACCTTTTAATTTTCCCCCTCTGACATCTGAATGTTGTGGAAAAGATGATTAAGGATAGGACTTCACCACGGTATTCTCACGGCTGAGGCCTTTGCCTTTGAAAGAGAAAGCATGCAAAAACAGATGAAGATTTATGATTTTATACATCAGTAGTGATTTAAAATCATATACAGCAATATAAATATTTATTTAAGGTGTGTTCTTTAACAATATACTGTATATCTTTCTGCGCACAAACATTATCACTCATGCTTCTGTACACACACACACGCACACACACACACATGCACCACAGATGTCATATTTATTAATGCACATCCACATGTATCATATCATCCTTCATCGTTGTTCATCTCATACATTTTATTAGATTTCAAACATCCTTTCCATATCTGTACAAATACCAGTGATATTAAAACAGTCTATGGTAAAACCTTTCTTAAACCTCCATAATAGATCATTTGTTAAAATGTATATATTCTGAAGCAAAGCTGCGGAAGTAAATTAAATCTGTATTTTAGAATAATACAAATTAAAAAAATATTTAATAAAAGAAGCATACATGTAGCAAGATTACTTGTAAAGTACGTATGATTGCTTATTAAACAGTTAAATATAAGATGTGCGTCAAATACATTTACAAAACTGTACAAATTGCATTTGAAATAAGAAATGTATTAAATATAAATGTAACTAAATTATACTGTGCTTTATAACTACATGTCTTCGGCTCGTCTGGCCTGCCGTCTCTTTCTCAAAGCTAACGCATACGTTTCACAACCTCTCGGCCATGTGCTCACTGAAGTACACACATCCAGCTTTCTACATGTGCGCAAACAATCATACACAAGCATATTTACACACACACACACACGCATTTACACACTCATATATGCATGCATTCACGCACAAGCGGGTTAAGGGCCCCGAAACAATCCAATAAACACAAACACACACATCCATGTGCGCTTATATTGTCCACACACTTATATTGTCAGTACAATTAAAAACTCTCACACACACACACACACACACACACACGCACTCATTCATATGTACATTCGTATTCACAAGAAAAATTTTGCACACACTTAGAGGCCTCGCGATAATAATAAAAAGCTTTCTGATATACACTCACATGCACTTTTTGTTGTACGCAACCTCACACACGAACACGCACAACTATAACAATGGCCAAAACGAACATGCTTTACACTTCACACACACACACAAACCTTCTCACCCATACATACATATCTGTACATGATTTAGAATTGTACACACACACACACACACACACACACACACACACACACGTCTTGAAATAATAATACAAAGCATTCTGACACATACACATAACCACCCATTTACATTGATACACACACAGACTCAAACACACACACACATCAACTCTCATATTCATGAGGATTCACACAATGTATATCCGTGTGTGTATATATGTGTACAAGATATTTGCTACGCACGGAAATGTATTAAAATAATGCATTCTTTAATACTAACACACACACTCGCATTCCTTTTGCGTTTATTTTGGTGCACGCATCACTTTACCATGGTATATCTGCATACACACACACGTATGCATACTTTTAAACTGTAAAACATCATGTTTTACCCACAGAGACGCGTTAAACTAATACAAACACACACATTCCTCATGCATTCTTGCTGACACACAATCACGCGTGCACTCTCCATTTCCCACTGCATTCTGATGAAACACACACATCTGCCTTTACATTCTTAAAACGGACGAACACATGCATACACAAGACACCTAACACACACATCCACAAGCCACAAAGCGCTCTGACACTTGCACACACATTCCCAGTGCATTTTGTGTGGGTATGCAAACATATGACACAAGCAACACATCTCACAGTTATATGTGGGCACTGGATACACACACACACACACACACAGATCTGGCCTGCTCAATGAAAATTTGCTCATAAAAACAACGTCACTATGGTCAAATGTGTTTTTTGAGACCCTTCCATACTCCTCTGAGTACATACATATTAGTTAAGGGCTACAATATATAGTATGTTTAAGTATTGATATCAAATCAAACAGAGTGATGACAGCTTCACTATATATATATATCTATATATATATATTAATGATAATCTATGCTCAAATCTGATACACAGCAAAAAGTTTTATTTTATATATATATATATATATATATATATATATTCTAGTGCATCAAGTACTACTGTCTGAGGTTACGTGCTTGTATGTCTAATGTGGTTATATGTCATTTTGCTAGCTCTACATTCACATACAAACAAAAGCAGGGCACACAACCCTTTAAAAAAAACATGTAACAGCTTAAAAATATGCATACTACCTTAAAGTCTAGGGTGAAATTAATTGACAATGCAGATTAGTTCACTGGTTTCTGTCACTTTTCATATGATTAGTACAAAAGTAGTTTCTACTAAGTAGTAGTGTGTTTGTGTGTAGTAGTGTTTGTCTTCTTTTAAATAGAGATTTTTGCATTACTGAGGATAAAATACATACTAGGCATTTTAAGGTCAGTTTAGCTGATGTATGATTAAAAACGGTGAAATACCACAGATATACAGGTAAATATGTATAGCTTTTACTTCAACAAATACATTGTATTATTTGTATTTAATTTGTTGAGCTAACAGTTTTGTGCAAGTGCCTTTGATACATCCATTCTGTACTGCTGATTGTAATAGTTTGACAAAACTGATTAATACATTTCAAATATTTAGCTGTATAAAAAAACTAGCTGTATTTTATATATATATATATATATATAGAATCTATTTCAGTCAGCAAGACTGCATTGATATAATAAGTGCTTCCCTCTGTACGTCGTCATCTTTTTATGTGCCGTTAGAGCCTGTAATTTCCTCTCGTCACTATCAGGCCTTACCTATATCATCTATATTGTTTTTTTAACATCATATACATGATCAGCAACCATTAAAAACCTTATTCTTTTTTTAAACACATGCTATAAGTATAATTTCTCTTTTGGAAGACAATTCAGTCGAGGCAGACGACTCAAGCATGCAAAAACACGAGCACTGAAGGTTCTGCTTACTTAATTTCTTGACAACAAGAGCGATTTGTACAATTTTAAAGGTGTTTTTATATAACATATGCTTAAAAAAATTAATTTAGCTTCTTTTCTTATCAGTCATTGTGTCTTGCTAAATGAAAGGACTTCAGTGTGCTGAATTACTATTTTAGAGCATTCTCTAGTACTGATTCACATTTGCGACTGAAATGATTACATTGAAATTGTTTCTTTAGTTACACATTTGATCAGTCACGATTTGCGGGTCACAAGTTTCACCCATCAGCAAAGGTGTGAATGGATGTGACGGGACAGAAAGTATGTTTTGCATTACAACTCATTCGGGTACCGGACACTCCCATGCTTCCCTGTAGATGTTTTTGGCTCTAAATAGGTGTCGGCTGATACCTTGTTTATTGTTAAACCTCTTCGACAACTTCCATTCCCGTCAGGCGTTCCTCCTCTTCCATGAGGAGCACAGTCAGTTCGGCTTCACATCTCACTTCTGCCTGGACATCCAGTCATCAGTAGATTTTCTACAAATAAAAGGCACAATTACCAAGAAACCCCTTAAAAAACATCTAGAAATGCAGCCAAACATAAACACACACCCCCACACACACAGCGTCTTCAATCTTGATTTGTCCTAAAATTGTTGATTAAAAAAATAATAAATAAGGCTGGCATATAATACTATTTTTGTGTTGTTTTAACGGATTAGATTATATTTTATTATGTTAGATTTTTGATTGTTCTGTATGTACATGAATGCGCTCTAACATTTTCATTCCTATACACACTTTCACATTGTAAATAAAATACTAACAGCACTTTCATCACAGTGTGCTATATTTAAGAAGAGTCCAATTTTAATAGATGTAAGCTTATTTTTTAATAGAAAGTAATTTTTTTGGGGTGCCATTCAGTGACGTTTAGGTAACTGAAAACTTCAGACTCACTTTTAAATAATGGATTTTAGCATTTAAAGGCTGGAGTTAACTGGGAGTATGTATATCCAAACATGATCTGGTTATGTAGAGAGCACATTAATGCCGAGTGAATGTAAGCACGGGTATTTCTGCGGCAGTGAGGTCATGCCATGTTCACAAGACGGGACCACCCTCTTAGGAACAAGCAGACACTCCCCTTCCCTAAAAATTCCGCCCGGAACTGACTCATCCCTCACACCTTCCCTGACTCATCCACATATGGATAGAGGGAATGTGAGAAAAGAGGGAAAGAAGAAACGGGGGGGCCGCATATGCAAATGTTAGTCCATGTTATGTGTTGTTACGGGAGATTAATGTTGGCATCCTGTTCCTGTGGACTGATTAAAATGACAGTTAAAGTTTAAAATCCACATCACGTCATTTTGCAAACAATTTAGGAAAGTTGAGAAAAAGGTGAATAGGCTATTTGTGGTATCATAATAAAATGTGAGGAGATTAAAGAACATGTTTGTGACGTGTCCTCCTCAGACCAAAAAATTACACATTGAGAGAGACCTGGGCTGAGGAAAAAAAGAGGTAAAAAAGTGATAAAATGTGTTTAATAACTGCAACATCAGATTTTTATTTTTTAAATCATAGTAGATAATGGATGTTATAAAATATTTGTTTGTGATGCTTTTAAGTTTAATTTAGATTGTTCTTATTTATAATTTAACACAAATTAGTGGTTAGATAAAATTGGAAATGAAAAAATAAACCACTTTATTTGTTTAAAAAACAAACACAAGTTAAATCCAACAATGAACAATAAAGCCTTGTCTTGGAGACGTGCATCTTTAATAAGCTAAAAGTGACCGGGTGTGAAAAAATCTGGCATCTTTTGCTCACCCACTTAATCAATGAAGAAACCCGTAGCTAATTTATTTAAAAAACAACATATGTTGTTAATAAATGTGTGTGTTAGAATTAATTCTTAAAAGGGAGAGACATATAAAACACACACAGTATAGCCATGACTGAAGTCTCTCTCTGAGAAAAAAAAGTACCTACGTCTAGTGCTTCTGAGATCTCTGCATCTCAAGTCTCCGACTACAGGTATAAAATACATATAAATATATATAAAAATATGAGATATTACAACTATAATTTTGAATTTGATAAGTGTTTACATCTGCAATTAAAATAAACTGTTGTATGAAAACAGCGCATCATAGCCAGTGTTGCAACCCATCTCAAGCTTCACTAAAACATTTTATATATTGTCTGATAAATATGACCTATACACAGAAAATGCACAAAATAGTTTTTATGATTTTACATTATAGTAATCTGTCACTATTCCTTTCAAAATCTGTATTAAAATGCTTTGTTTCAGATTGTTTGTCAGCATCTGAACGTCATGTCGTGATTTTTTTCTGGGAGGTTTAAAACAGTTTACAGTGTTTAAAGACTAAATCAGACAATACTGTGACATTAATTGTTAAAACATAAAAGAAAGAAAGAAAGAAAGACAGGCAGGAAAAAAAAAAGCTAATTTTAACTTCTAGGGTCTGTCCAGTCTGTGTTAAAAACTGCCCCTTACTATATTTGTCTCAGTTTAAAGATATTTATCTAATCTAAAATGCTGCTGAAAGTCACACACGAAGATCTTTAACTCCACAAAAAAACTAAAAGTGTTGACGAGCAAATGCATATATCACTTTTTCAACGTACACAGCTTCATTTTTTATATTTTGCAGCTCAAACGGAAAGCTCATATAACTTCAGTGGTCATTTCACATAAGACTAGGGCAATACAAGTCTGTAATATAGGCTATGTATCAGCAGGCAAAGAGAGATGAAACGTACACAATACCAATAAAAGTCTTAATAAGCTTTTCTATCAGAACTTATAATTCTAACATGTTCCGACTAAAATAAATGAACATGCAATACTATATAGGGCGCTACACTTAGTAACCTTCAGACTGTTTAACTGTAAAGACTGTAGCTGGAGCACTTAAGACGTTACACAGGCCTAAACCCGTTGAATAAAAATGACAAAGAAAAACCATCAAAGGTTAAAACCTTGTAATACTGAGTAATCTACAAAAAAATAGGTCCCTGCTGCAGTTTTTAAACGCTTAATGACAGACAATGACACAGACAGAGGCCACTCTCGCAAAGGGCTGAGACTGAGAGAATGAACTTACGAAGACAGTGACGTCACGAGCAACCCCGTTCGGCAGCGTACTTCGATCTCGAGCCGTTCATTTCTCCCTGCGTACTTGTTTCAAGCATCTCCTCGAGTTCTGTCCTGCCCTGTGCACAAATACAAGAACACAAAGGTGCACATAAATAGCAGTGGGATCGTTTAAACGCGCAGTTTGACATCTTCTGGAAAATGTAAATGGCATGTTTGGTGAACAGTGAAGTTGGAGAAAGTTGTGAACAGCAGATAATGAGGCGAAAAACAAATGAGGTAAAGGAAAGTCACGTGCGGCTACACCGTGCCATTCCGTCCACGCAAAAGCACGTTAGGTGCACTTTTCAAAAAGTTTGGATACGCAGAGCACGAGAATACCACCCACTCACTAACGAGACGCACACCAGTTATTAAATAACAGTACAAAAAGACAAATGTCTGTAGTTTGTAAACTTTAAAACTTAACAGTAATCGCTAGCTTAACTTATGAGTGTCTTGCACTTTTTGGACCACTCGGAATTCAGCCCCTCGTGCAGAAAACTCTGAAATCGAGTAGAAATGACAGAAACTATTGGTATAAGGTAAATTAATAGAAATAATATGCTGTTTAAGCAAAATAAAGAAAGCCTTATTCACGATACACGTGAAAAGCGTCCTCCTGATGCTGTTTACACAGTTTTATAATATTTGTAACCCCTATTTAATCAGGGAGTATTGCAGTAAAATATGGTATAATGATTTAGGTTTATTAACACCAAAATCAGCGGGTTTTTTTTCACCCGAACACCTGTAAATCACCCTTCCGTCTCCGCTTGCCTCTTTAGGGTGAGCATCAAGCGAATCACTTCAATAAACTCAAAACAAACTCTTACATTATTGCCTTTTACATTTTAGCTGTCAGCAAAGAGGATTTTTAGTATCAGAGTTTTGTAAAGTTTCACTATAACCTCGAATTAATTTTCTATAAGTACGAACAACTTTTTCAGGCTTTTATGCTTATCAGAAAAAAGTAGGCTTTACATGATATGCAAAACTCCTTAAAGTTAAACGTTTTCTAATATTTCTTAATCAGTTTCAGGAGGACCTCTTCTCCACGTCATTTTTAATTGCTCTAATTTTATAACCATATAATCAAAGGCAATATATCTTTCTTATAATGCAATAATGTGAGGCAACACGAAATTAATGTTAGTCTGACCTGAAGGAATTTAGGGTTGTCGTCACTAAGGGACTTTGGAGCCTTTTCCAAATACTGTAGCCTATAATGGGGGCATTTGTATTTGCACTTCCTCTCGCATATAGGCCAGGGGACAGGTGAGTGTCACCGAAAACGGGAAATGACTTATGAGGTACTTGGGGGACCTGCCTTGAAGATGGTAGTGACACGGATCACGTCACTTCTGAGATGCTGAGAATTTCTCAATGGACTGTATCTGCATGGCATAAAAACTTTATCACCCAATGTGTCTACATGTTATATCCTGGGTGTGCGTAGGTGTGTCATATTTCATCGTGGAGTCATATTTCCAAAATACGGTGTGTGTGTGTGTGTGTGTGAGAGAGAGAGAGAGAGAGAGAGAGAGAGAAGGAACGAGGGTGTGTGTAAAAAGAGGGAGAGAAAAGAAATAAAAGAAAAGAAACCGAGGAGATTGGGTGAAACCTTGTTGTCTTTGGGCACTTACGGTGACGTGTTCTCTTACACACACACACACACACACACACACACACACTCTCACACACACACATTGGCACTCTGTCAATGGGCTGATATTTAACTATAGAACTATAACTGCGTCCGGCAGGGTTATACAGTTTATATGTTATTGCGAACAGGGTGGGGTCATTTCAACATTGTTTGGCTTCTAAGTGAATAGCACACTAACGAGATGCCCCCCCTCTCTCTCTCTCTTCCTCGAATGGACCACTGTGTTTTCCCACGTGCAAGCTGGGAGGCTCGTTGGTGGAACTGTGGTTTTGTTTGGGTGACTTTTTGTAATCGTATTAACGAGAGAAAATATTCTGGCAATGGAGACGCCAGATAACTCTCGACAGGGAGGGATCTTAGACTTTGGGGACGTAAGTGGGAGAGAAGTTCGGCTTTACATTTGAGCCGCAATACAGTGATGACATATATAAAAAAATTAACAAAGTGTTTGTAAAAAATAAATACAGTAATAATAATATCAGTAATAACAATAATAATGCAGGCATTTCGTCCACGCAGCGTATGGAGCATCAATCGGTGAATGCGCCTTCCGCAAATGCTTTTTGGGGTAAGGGCTTCCCAGCTAGATACTTATGAACAGCAAGCCCAGACCGCAAAAAGATTCGCGAAAGACAAATCGCAGTCTGAAGTCCGTGACATCAAACAGTGACATCCAGGTGGCTTGTGCACGGCTCTGGTTTCCCAATCCTATTGTGTCCAGACATCGGAAAAAGCGAGACCGCGAAGCCCTTTTCCGTGGCTGAACTGTATCCAACTCATTCACATTCTAGGAGCATGGGAAGCTCTGAGAGCAGCCAGCATCCAAATGCCTGTATTCTGCGTGCGAGCGCTGTCCGCGGTGCTGAATTCACTCCTGCCCAGTAGTTTATTTTCGCTGGTTTTTCTGGTCGCTCGTGCCAACCGACGTGCGCTGCGATTAATGCATCTCGACAAAGACACACGTATGACAGAGCGACCATTGAGCTCGTTTCTTTTCGCCTCGCCGTTTTGTTGCTACTATGAAATACATCCTCTGGTTCGTGATACCGGAGAACTGAGCAGATGAAGCGCTCTTGGTGAGGAGAGAGCAGTCTGTAATCTGCTCGCAATAAATAGAGAGCAGCGAGAGATCTTATTGGCGCAAACAAAAAATCGTCATCCACCAATCGGTTTCTTGCTCATATAGGGACCCCCCTTTTTGAAAAAAAAAGAGAAAGAAAGAAAGGGGAAACCAAATTGTATCCTAGTTGGCGCAAGTGACCAGAAATATTCCGTGTAAGACAATAACATTAAATGTTTTTTATCCTGTTCTGTTTTGAAGCCGAATTCGTTCGCCATGTAAGGTTTCTAAAACGGGTTGCTACGTCTCTCGCATCCACGTCGGGTGGCGTGCATTCATGTCTGCAAGTACATCGTCATGTCATTCAAAACAGACATTAGAGTCATTTTCAAAACGACTAACATTTTGGAGGCGTCGGGATCTAACGTGCATGTAAAACAAAACAGCACATCGCCAGCACGACGACGACAACATGACAGGCTTCTGAGGCAATTTCATTGCATGACCACCGAGAGTTCACTGGCTGATACCACTCAGTGAGGACACGGGGGTCTCTAAACTATCAACAGAACATAACAAATTCTATACATTACAGTTGCATCATCGCCTGCAGGCACAACAAACAAAACAATGGTGCGTTACTAAGCGATTGGCATCAGAAAAACGTTACATAAATGTTCTACATCCAACTTTACAACAACAACAACAACATTTTGCAAATGCATCGACAGCCGTTAAATTCTCACAACTTGAGGGAAACAATTAATAATGGCATGATAACATACAAAAGTGGGGTCACTCTGGCATGTATTTTGGCCAAAAACTCAACCCAGCTGTGGAATGGGACTTCATTTCACTTACCCGAGAAGTTCTTTTCTTACATCCACGCGATCATTTGTCAAAATTGTTAAAGAGTGTCTCTTCTTGGAACTATGCAAGAAACTATACTAAGTGGGAGGGTCACGATCTATATCTGGACACCCCCCTCCCATCCCTCCCTTCCTCCCCCCCACCCAGTCTAAATTCATCCCGAACCAAGATCACCCCCCCCCCCCCCTCCCCTTAATCACTGATATTCTTCTTGCGCCTTCGTGGTGCAAGGGGAGGTTGAGGTGGCTAGGCAAAAGAGATGGCTTGAGATGTAACAGGTGTAAAAAAAAAAAGGGAAAAAAGAAAAAAAATCAAGCCTAGATGCCACCATTATGAGGATTTTATTTGGTCACATCATTTGCGGACGTCTCCAGTCAGTCACGATTCTCCCCTTTCTGTCTGCACCGCACAGCGACTGCATCTCCTGACGCAGCCAACGCGCACATATTACTCACTATAGCAGTCACGACTCGGATAAAACCGTGTTTCCGCTAAATTTACAACGCCAGCTTTGACTTAAGAAGATCTTGCAATGTCTGGGATAGGTGTATAGAGAGCCACAGTGTCTTTGAAAAGGTCAAGGTAATGAGTTTTTTTCTGCAAAGATCCGCGGTCATTCCTGGACTCACTACTCTGGCATGTACGCTTTTAAGTATTTACGCGAACTCACGTGTAAAATTGGCTTTTGAATACATGCACACGACCATTTAAACCCTCTTTAAACATTTCGTAATATGCTGTCTGCGATCGCTTAAGGCACTTATGCACGCTGCAGGATTGAAATTAGACATTTATTAAGAGATGCTTTGATTAAAACAACACAACGCGATTGTTTTGCGCAACTGCACAAACGCGTTAGATTTGGCACAAGACCAGTATTATAGTCCACAGCAATAGAAAACAGTCGATTGCAGTACTGTATAATGAAAATGACGTGGGCGGAAGAGTAATCCATGTGAATCCGCCTATAGCTACACAGTCTCGAGCACATCTGATGGAAGTGTTCAAACAACGCACGCGGGAACACGCACAAAAAAAAAAAAAAAAAAACCCAGAAAAAAACTTGAGCTGCATTTTGAGAACGTGTGCCGAGTGGCATCCCTTTCACGGGTGATGCCCAAAACAGGGCTGACCATTTATGGGCGATTTTGGATGCACGGAACCCCTTGACGCCACACCAGGGCTTCCTTCGTCGGCTGTTGCTGGTGATTTTCCCTTTGGCGCGGCGTCTTCCATCTATATTTCTTAGCCTATTTTCATCTTCACATATTTTGAGAGATATGTCCCCTCACTCTTCTAGTGTTATCGGTTTCCATTCACACTTTCAGCTGTAGCGAAGAGGCAAAAAACGACTCAACAGCGCCGTCAAACAAAGGAGTTTGGATTTGGATTTCACTTATTTACCATTCGCGAGATTCCTGGTCTGAAGAGAGAGTGGTTTATTTCATTTTTAACAAGTGGGTGAAAACAACAGAGCACCTTTTTGAGAAGTGCACACAACAAGCGTGAAACGAATGGGTGGTGTTCGGTGGAGGGAATGGCATGTTACTTAATGCATGCAAGAAATCGTGCAAGAAATCATATAAACATGTCAAGAAAGCAAAGAATTCGTCGCGAATGTGTACTTACCAGTGCGGGAAGCCCTGGCTGAAAGCAGGGGAAACACAGACATGAGTACATAACCATCATACGTGACCAAAAACAACAACAAGACGAAAATCAAATACTGCCCTTGATTCATATCTAACCTCAGCAACACGTCCAAGTTTTCTCAGAATCGCAGTCCCTTTTTATACAAGTGATACCCTCTGCCTATTTCTGGACCACGATCAAACACTGATGCTATTTTTAGCGCCCAGTAAGAAAAAAAAACACTCACAAAGACATCGCTCAGGAGCGTTACGTGGAGTGCATGTAATGTACATTAATTTTGCCTCTCCAACTCCATGCAAGGGCTCCGACTCGCCTCCGATGCATCGCTGCAGTGCTTTTTTTTTTTCTTCCAAACGAACTGCTTTAGTGCCCCTCTCTCTTATGGGCTAAATATTTCTTAAACGTTCGCTTTCTCAGCACAAGTTGTTCCCGCTCTCCTTGTTGCTTTACGTTTCTCGCCATCCTCTTTATTATACGCGTCTTACGCGGCGTGTCTCCATGCAACTTTCGCTTAGAAACTCGGGACGGATTCGCTGCTCATAAAGAAAACACACGCACGCACGCACTCACACACAGACGGACCCGCGCGCGCAAACAACACTAATCAGTTGCACTGCGAGCGGAATATGTTTTGTCTTTAGAGCAGTACACAAACGATGATAATTAACGCTTGCAGAATCTCTGTTTTTTGGAGGGCTGCGTCAGTTACTAGGCATTGACGTCACGTTTAGGTTCTCCCACTTCACAGTCTATGGCTGCTGATTACAACCATCCTTGTTGTGCTCGCAGACAGCCTCGCGTTAATGAAAATGGCTCGGGCTGAATAGGTGAAAGACGGACAATGTCCGCGCTGCAAGTGACCACAGCCCCGGTTTCCCAGAGCGAAACCACTCCTTGCAGACGCCAGGCATCGTGAAAAACTCGTTTGCCAATGGATTCCGTGGCAGACGCGCACCACTAGCTTATATATGCCTGGTAGTTGCTTTGCCCATGTTGGGGTTTTGTTTAGGGAGAGCATTAAGGGCGAAAAGTTGGGGATGCCTCGTTTATATGAAGAGGCGTGTCTGATATTCGCAGTTTCAGCTTTAAGTCGATGCTATGTTATAAACGACCGTGCTATAGGCACACAAAGCCCTGAACATAACGGATTGCAAAGCATAACACTGAAACTAAATGTGCAGAACACAAAGTACACTAATTTGACCAGTGCGGTAGAAACATACGGGGGGGTGGGTGGGGGGGTGGGGGGGGTGGTTTGGGGAGGGTTAATGAGTTTCTTTCCGCATGGTGTCGCCAAAATCCATTC
>JAUMHP010000084.1:9019769-9034633 GCA_032361065.1 Enteromius trimaculatus
ATATATAGGGATGTATTACATAATTATAATTTATCCTAAAGTAATATATAACATATCTAATTATATAATATCTCAAGCATATATTTTTTAAATAAAAGAGAAAATGTAAAAGAAATCATGAAAAACGGTATATATATATTAGTGCTGTAATCACATGCAAAAAAAGATTACATAATACGTGTGTGTACTGTGAATATTTATTATGTATATATACATACACACATATAGCATATATTTTGAAAATATGTACATGCGTTTACATTTATATACTTATATTCTTATGTTTTATAAGAATCTTTATAAGATCTTATATTTTAGTACATAAACATAACATAGCTTCTTAAATATATACATGAATGTGTTTTTATTTATACATACATAATAAATATAAATAGATTATGTAAACAAAAACTTATTTTGGATGCGATTGTTTAACATATAATTAAAAACTATATTAATATTAATAATTATATAATAAAATAATGTAAATAATGTATAATATACAATTTAAAATATATATTATTAAATATATATTATATTATATTGTATTATTATATTATAACAAAGATTTTTGATTTAAGACATTAATATCATATTATTTAATATTGTAAAATATATATGGTATGGACGTCCAAATTACTATAAAATTAAACCATTAAAATAAATGTTGCAATATATGAAAGAATTGTTAAATGCCTAATTAAATACATAAATATTCATTCATTCATCATATGCACGTCCCGACAACCATAACCCTGAAAATGAAATCTGAAGTGAATAAATTAATGAATGTATGAATGAATAAATAAATGCATGAATGCCCTCCATAGTATATATACATATATATCATTTTCTATATATAATAAGAAAAACGAGAAAGAAATCTCTTTCAAGTCTCTGTCTCAGATACAGCTCCACTATCTGAATAGTGATTTGAGTGCTTTAGAAAGGACCATAAGTGCCAGTCTTGAGTCTAATAGCTTAAAGACCAAACAAGACATTCACCTCATGTCTCATATGTATGGTTTGGAGGTCAAAATGGGTCTCTTGGGCCCCCTACATGTGCTGGCCAACAAACACCCAGTTGTCTCACAGCGCATTAGACAAACAACCGATAATTGTGTTGCACGCATCACATTTATGAAGGACAATCCTAACGCTTGTTAAGCCTCAAGTCTTGCATTGCTCAGATGTTCAATATGCTCTTCACCCATCAGTATCAAAGCAGAAGTTTATTCGCCGGGATGGCGGCATGTCATCGATCTTTATTGTTGACAGACACTGACACACAGGCAGTCTTGCCCATAATCTTCCTCCAGTTCCCATTAATAACATAATCCAAAATATTTGCTTTGGCTTTCCGTCACACGTTTCTTTTTCCTTTGTTTGATGTCCCTCCCTCCCTATCTTCCACCGCAGGGAGAGACGTAGATGTTCTAGGAAACGGACACTGCCCTGGCGGTTTCTACTGGAGAGTTGAGAGGGGAATCAAAATTGATGAGGGTTTGTTTGAATTTCAAGCTCAGATTAAGAATCTCCGCCCTTATAGCCCTTTCTCTCTGTTTATTTTTCCGTCTCTCCTGCCTAAATGATGTCAATGGAAGCCGAGCTATAGAGCTATTTATAGAATCCCCCCCACCCCCACCCCCATCAGAATCACATGGTTCAGAGCCGAGGCACAATGACTACCTCAAGAGAAGAGTCTGCATGAATAGAGACGGTGAATATTTATGAACGGGCAAGCTGTCACATGATGTTGCTCCTGCGTAACATGCTAAGAAAATCAGACCGGGCTTTCATGTGCACGTCCATAAAGTTAATTCATTACCCCCTTTCTGCTAATTTATTTATTCCTTCATTCAAAAGTTAGCTAGAACTGAAACTTCCCGGATGCAGCATATAGCAAATAACTAACTTGTGCCAGCTAAAAGCCAAAGGGTCCTGCCTTGTTTGCATCTCTCAGCTGCTGCTGCTGCTGCTTTGCCCACATTGCATGATCCTTCACGTTTCATCCAGCCCCTTGTCTCCATTCACATACATAGCCTATTACATAACAAGCCTGCGCGAAAGAGAAAGGTATTAAAATGTATTTACATAACATAACATAAACATAACTTAGACAAGCTGACATGTGCGGGGTTGATGCGCAACAATTCAATGGAGGGTTATAAGTTATTGAAGACATGTTGCATAGGCTATTAGTCTATTTATAGCATTGTGTGTAGCCACAACAGCCACACGTGTGGAAACCACTTCTTTTGGGTTCCTAGTTGACATGTTAACACTCACTGGTTGCTATATTTAGTAAGCCTGGCAGTGCTGTTACTATTCCAGGCATTGTACATGAGAGGGCGGATGGTAGTCTTTCATGAAAAAGAGGATAGCGTTCTTTCCTTGCAGCCGTACTTGTGTCGTGTGTCTGTGCAAGGTGCGACGATTCGACTTCTGCTGCCAACAAAAGAATACACGCTCAAATTGATGGCGTGTGGTTGAACGCATTGTGTGTGTGCTTTATCGGGAACTGAACGGTTTTGGTTGCGATTCATGAAGGAGTTGGTAACTGTTCCATTAATGGTTCTACTTTTGAAGCAGAAATAGTGAAGGAGGGACAGTTTGACATAAGAAATGCTATTTTTAGCGTGTTTACTCACTTTGGTTGGGCTCTTGCCAAATGATTAGATCATGTCAGATTTCATCAGTGCAAACATAACAAATCAGAAATAAATGTCGTTTTTAAAAAAGCTGCAGATTTTTAAGAGGGTGGCATAAATTAAAAAATGTATATATTATATATACATTTTTTGTTTAACGATATATGACCAACCAGTCAGTTACCAAGACATAAAAACAGTAAGAGCTCTTACTGTTTATTCAGTAACTGCTCTGACTGATTCATTAAGTGTTCCCTAAAAATAACCTTATCGTCTGTATGCTTTTGATTAACTGATAAAAGATTCGGTTTATGAAACACATTCACTCAGGTATCGAACAACACTGGTCATACTCTATGCTTTCAATTCACCAGAAAGAATCGGTTTATCAGAGGTATATGCTCGAAAATCGGCATACACTAGTCAAGCTGAAAGCTTTTAATCTATTAAAAAAGAATCATTCTTCTTCATACTATTAAATCATATTTGCTCATGAATTTGGACTACGCTGGTCATGCTTGCTTCATGCTTTTAATTCTCAAAAAAAAAAATCGGTTCATAAGAGTCATTTGCTCAGGAATCAAACTACTCTGTATGTTTTTTAGAACCTAGAAAGAATTGGTTCATAAGAGTCAATTGGAATCACGCTATATTCTTATAAATAACTAAAATGAATCGATTCATGAGTCATTCATTCGGGAATCAGACTATGAGAGTGCTTTTACTTCACTTAAAATAATCGGTTCACATGAGTGATTTAGTTGGAAACGAGTCTACACTGATTTCCTACGAAGAACCGACTTGAGTACATCTTTAGAAAATCGCACTACATTGCTGTTATTTATTTTGTGAATAAAAACATAAACAGCTCTTAAAGGTCATTCCTTCAGGAATCGGACTATGCTGTATGTCAGTGAGTACTGGTGTTGTGGTTAATTATGTGGAGTTTTAATAAATAAGACGTACTAAAAAGCTAAGATTTTCACTTAAACCAATTAAACAGAGAAGGTGGTGAAGGCTAAGGTGACCTGCTAGTTAAGGATCTGGGCTGTATTAAAGTGGCACGGTCATTAATGCAAAGAACGTTGATTAGTCGACGTGTTGTGGTGGTTTTCCACTGCCCCACCTGCTCACTGCAGTACCATGAACATATTGTTTGATATCGTACGCTTGTTGTTCCAGCCTATTTGCCCACCTCTTGATTGGTCCATCGATTTATCACGTCTTACAAAAATAGCCGATCACTATCAGACGTCTACTGTTGTGTCCTGTCTGTGTTGTCGTGCTGCTCGTTAATCGTTCCGCTCCTGTTAAACGCCCGAAGCAACGCGCGTCTTTAACACGATCAGAATCATAAGAGAAAGCTTCTTATTCGGTCGCTTTATCTCTTACGGCGAGCGCGTGTGGAGCTACAGTGAATGATTTGGGAAATACCTAGTCACGAGCACAGGGTGCTGCGTTCCCGCGGTCTGATAGCGCCATCTAGCGTTCGGTGAACGTGGCGGAACGACACACCTGTTGACGCGTGGAGAAAAACTCGACAGGTTTAACCCTCAGACCCGTCTGTGTAATGCTGCGTTTGCCATACACCTCATACGAGACGGTTATTTCATCTTACGTAGCACAAATACCATATTAATCATTTGTTAATAGCGTATAATCATATTTGTTACTGTCGGATGGTCGAAACTGCTTTCTCTCACTATATTTGATTAAGTTCGGCTAATATTTCTTTGGCCTATACCTCTAAACCGAACCGCCAACACAAGCGTTTCGCATTTTTACCCAGCATTAAATGGATAAAATGAAGAAAAAAAAAAATCTCACACAATCCAAAGGATCATTAGGATGTGACATAGCTGTATACCTGCTTCTCGTTTATGCTGCATATATAAAACCTATGTATTTTAGGGTTAAACGAGATATAGTGGACGATGATTGCTAAATGCACAACACTGGAAAAATGGTGTTATGAATTATATTGTGGACTTGCATGGCCATCTAGTGGTAAGATTCAGTTTATGAATTGCATTTTGAATGGCATTATCTATATTTACTATTCATTAATATTCAAATCAACCAACAATCTGTTGAAAAAGGCAAAAAGATTTAATGTGGGTGAAAAATCTTGTTTGAAATGAAAACCAACAGCTGTAATACATAAATGTCTGATTTCTTTCAAATCAAAAACATTTAAATATCTCCTACAAACTAAGCATGCACAATGTTTGAAATCGAAAGTGAACTCAAATCTATGCAAGCAGTATTTGAAAACGGTTGGTTCCTTAAATTAGTTTTGTAATAGTTCAAAAATACAAGGCAATCCTACTCTAAAAGGACATTTTCCGTAGAATATTTCACTTATCTTGGAAAAACCTCAATATAATCAAGTTAACAAACATCAGGGCATAAGGGGCGTCATACAAACTTAAATATTTATGTCCTGAAATAAGAAACCGAGACAGCATAAGATTTGACCCACACAAGTTTGATAAAATTCAGAAGGATATTATTTTTTACTTCTTACAAATCTGTGAATTTTGACCCAACAGAAGCTCTGAAAAATTAAAAAGTTAAAAAAGAAAAGATACAAAGGATGCATGTCACCATACAAAAACTCTTAAAAAAGAAAATACACATTGGCAGTTTTTTTTTTTGTTCCACAAAGATGATCCAGAAAGAAAAACAACCCACACGTTTGTAACCAACGGGATAACCAGTGACTAGAGGCTGCGAGTGGATTCTCAAAAACACACCCGAGAATAAAAAAACGAAAAAAATGGAGAGAAAAAGATGAATGGAGGGCTGGGAGATGCAGGAATGACCAGACAGGAGAAACTGTGTGAGATATTGTTGTGTTGTAGTGGGTATAGAAGAATATGCAGTCCTCTTAATAAATCCGGCCTCGGCTTCTGTTTCCTCTTCCTCCGAAGCCCCTTCCTCGGCCGCCCCTGAAGCCTCCTCGTTGTTCTGAGGGCGCAGATGAGATCAGTTATATACACGGATGCTAAGTCATATACCATCCAACAGGTTTCTCTGAGATGCTCACCGTAAGAGAGGTTCCCAAGGCTGGCGCTGTATTTCCCGCTGGGTGGGTTGTATATTTGTCGTGCGTCCCGTCTGGGCAGATTTGTGGGAAGCTTCTTTGTTGTCGCTGTTGCCCCGATGTCCTCTCCTGACTGCCTCTTCTGGCTGTAGGATATACAGATCATGGTAAAAACATTCATAAGCAGATGAAACACTGTGATCAGATTGATCAGGTCGATGTGTTCACGTACCCGATAGCTGCTGCCTCTGCCTTCTGCACCGGTTTCCAGGACAGAGTGACTGTGCTTTTGTAGGATGGAGGGTTATGGAACAGATCCTGAAGACGGACGGAAGAGAAGAGATCAAAATTGGACATGAAACAAAAGACTTTCAAAGTGTGAGATTTCGGGAATGTTACCTTGATTAAAACATTTATGTTGTTGGTGATCTTCAAAGCCACAACTTTGATTTTATTCTGTGAAGAAACAAAATTAAACACATGACATCTTTCATCATGATGTTGCAAGGCTTTTCAAAAACATTCTGTGACAAATAAACATGAATAAATGCAATAAATAAACAAATTAAAATAAAATTTAAATAAGCAAACAAGTAAATAACTACTTTAACTTCTATTACCTTTACAAATCAAAAACTACTGTAAAGATAATATAAAATCATACCTCATCTGTCTTTAGAGCATCTCCAGTCTTGCCTTGCAAAGCAACACGCAGTTGCCGAATATACACTTGGAGACCCCGTGCAAAGTACTGTAACCTGTAAGATTAACACAAAAACAATACATTTAAATCATTCATTGTTCAAGTCTTCAGAGCTTTTCACACTGAACACGAAAATTTGTCTCAATGACGTTTTTGAATCCCTACGGAGCATTTCCTGGGATTTTTATAACAATGAAAATATCTGACAATAAGCAGTGTTGAGTTACTAAACATACAAAGAGTCCGTGTGTCTGCTTATTATATAGAATCAAACTCAACTATAGATTGCTATCATTTAAATACTGATTAATATTAATTTACTACCCCCCAGTTTCACAGACAAGGCTTAAGCTAGTCCCAGACTACATTGCATGTTTGAGCTGTCTCACAAGAAAATATCTTCCTCTGATATATCTTAAAACATGTCAGTGTCATTGTTCTGTGTTAAGATGCACACCTAATTTTCATATAAGGCATTTTTGTAAAAGTTGCTTAAATATCTTAATTTAACTAATGCCTAGTCCTGGCTTAAGCTAAGCCCCGTTTGTGAAACCGGGCCTACATGTACTTATTATATGGTTAGGTTTAGGGTAACTTGGATGTAATTATGCATAATTGATTGTTAGTATAATAGTAAGTACATGTAATATGTAATAAGGACACCTTGAAATTACGTGTTACCCCGAAATGTCATTGCTGTGTTGCCAAATCTGAACTTTTGGGAGTGGTTTCCCAGACAGGTATTAGATTAAGGCAGGACTAGGCCTTTGTTAATTTAGGACATTTAAGTAGTTTTTAGAAACATGTCTCACAAAAAAGCATCAAATGTGAGCATTTCAAGAACAAACAATGGCAGTAATGTATTTTAAGGTACGTCAGTGCAAGCTTTTTCCATTTTAGACAGCTCTAACATTTATTATATCTAGGACTAGTCTTAAACCCTGTTCGGGAAACTGCTCCTTTATCATCATCATGTCTCTCTTATTAGAATAATAATCAGCATTATCAAACAGTTGTGCTGATTTTTTCTCCACAGTTCTTTTATGAACAGAATGTTCGAAACAACAAAAAAACTGACCTGATCTTGAAGTCCTTCAACTTCTCTGTGCTGATTTTGTCGATGAGAAAGTCAGGGAGTTTTTTGCCCAGCTGATGGAAGCTGAAGAGCAGACACTCCACGTAGCTGAACTGCAGCTTGGGCTCTTCATTGGCTGCGTTCTCTCCATTTTCCTCCTCTGGAGGCAGGGGCATGAACTCCTGGAGACATTAGGGGACAGAGAGAGGCACAAGCACAGCATGAGAGGATATTTAATGACAATGCGGCTGAAGTGGAAAGCTTTCTAAATTCTTGTGTGAGGTCAGGAGTTCAACATAATTCTTTACCAGTAGCTTCTCGAACAACATGTTGAGATTGACCTCCAGTTTGTCCATGTCACCACAATATGGACTCATCTCGGCTAATAACTTTAGTACCTGTAAAGCAGAACATAGTACGTTTATTTTACAGCATTCTATTAATGTCTGGGCCAAAAAAACAACAACTCAAACAAATATCAAATGAAAATGTGCCCTTTTTTCCATGTTAAAAACAACTCTTACATGCAAAAGCTTTATACATCTGACCATGATTTTTCCATGACTTTCAGCTCATTATACACACCTCCAGCTGGATGTCCAGTTCTGCTACAGGGCTGGTGAGCAGACTGAGGTTGGGCAGAACAAATTCACAGAAGTATGTCACAAAGCGAGTAGAATGCACATTTTTCTGGAGAAGAGAAGGAGAACATGATATTTTAATATACGCATAGATGATCTGCACAAGTACTATTACAAAAAAACTTGTTAATAATAATAAAGACAAGACAAAAAGAATCTTGTGAAATATATATATACATACACACTCATATATATACAAACAAATTTTTCTTGTTTGAATTTAAGATTGGCACAAATCAGGCATGCAAAATTCAACATCTGAATATTATTGGAGAAATATTCTAATATTATTGCTGACCGTTGCTGTGGTTTCACTCACAGAAAAGAGTGGTAAGGCCTGGCGTGTGCACTGCAGGAGCCGGTCGACGCTGTCTGCATCTGCGGGGTTCAGCGCTTGCTCCAGGAAAGCCTGCTCCACCACCAGCTCCACCAGCTGCTGCCGCCCGCTCACAGTCTGCATGCTCTTCAGTGCAGACAGGACACGCATCAGAAGCACAAACTCCTCTCCCGTCACATCCTCTAGGACCTAAGACAATGAGAGAGGGACAGGTCAAGTGTTAGAATGACTAACGGCCAAAAAAAAGCTGTTAATGCATGTATATAATGAGGTGCAACCAATAAAGCTCAGGTTATAAAATGATAAAACGCCACGAGGTGTGACTATCAACTTAAATGCAAATTTAAAAAATACGGTTCTGCCACATGACATTTTTAAAATAATTAACCTTAAACTTTTCAGATTTTAGCTGAACTATATGGCTTAGTTTACACTGCAGGTCTTAATTTTGTGTTAAAATTTTTTGCTGTTAAAGTGTGTTTAGCGATTTTGAAGTTAATGTGCAAACGGAGCCTAAATAATGAAGTGATAAGATGATTTTAATCTCCCCGCCTCCTCCAGCACAGAATGGTAACGTCTGTCGCATTTCAATGACGTAGAAATTGCATGAAATGCAACATTGCCGTTCAGACTGAAGTCGCACTGCAAAACATGTATATGTATCTGATTTAGGACCACATAAGAAAGTGATTTGAAAAAAGGAGGATTTGTGGTGTTCAGACTGTCATTAGGGCATTTGAGCCACTTCAGCTGGAAACTAATATGCACATAAAGAGCACATTAAAAATAAGCACATGCATTTGTAACATGAACTAGTCAATAAGATTTCTGTTTGTATTTTAAATTAATTTATACATAGTAAAATAGATTAAATACCCCAAACTTCTAAATGGTACTGTATGTGTGGGAGAAAACATACATATAAATGATACCTTTTTTGTCTCTACGAAGATGTAATCCTCCACCTCTTTTGTCATTGTGTCATCTGGCATAGTTTTCAACTTGGTAGAAAGAAACTTAATTGCTCTTTCTCGAACAATATCTTCTCCCTGCAGGATCTGACTGAACAAGCCTCCCAAAGTTCCTGAAAAGACAGACGCCAGGGTCAAAGGGACAATAACTTTAGCCAATTGATCTTTCGATCATCAATACAATAACGATCAGTAATTTTGTACGTAGAAATGAACAGAAAACGCATCAATAAATCACTGAGGGTATGACGAACATAGATACCTTTTGAATCGATTTTGAATATGGAGATCAAAGCTGTGTTGACTTGATTGAATTCAGCAGAATCATCTAAAAGATATGAAAAGAAACAGCAATGATCAAACAGCTGGAAAAAAGTGTGTTGTTTAAATGCACTAACTCATCTTAGTAGATGAGAGATGGACCTGTCTGCAGCAGCTGTGTGAGGATGTCTGCGACTCTGGGTAAATTCTCTCCTGATGCGAAACGAGGCAGTTCCTTGATTGCTTGCCTTCTGATCTATAATCAAGAATGCAGAAAAGATGAACCAAATAATAGCAAGATTTGTTTACTGGTTTCAAAGCTATAACAAGCAAATCTCTGAACATGATGATGATGAACTCACAGAAACGTCCTCATCCTCACACAGATCAAGCTGAGCGTTGATGGCTGCATCGGCCAGCTCTGGAAAACTGCTGAAAAATTTTGGAATGAACTGTGCGGCCAGCCGCTTCTCCTTTGGACCTCCTTTAACGCCATCCAGAATTACCTGATAAGCATCTTTGTGCTGAAAAACAATTTTTAAAAATTGATCAAAAGGGACATCTTATAGTAAACATAGCTGCAAGCAGCAATTACCGGGGTTCAAGCATTTTTAAGGCCTTTGAGGTTAAACAGGGACACCTGGGTGTATGGCTGACACATCGAAAATGGGCAATAGGCTCATAGACACACACAAACAGAAATTAAACGGTTAAACTATTATAATCAATACAAACACACACAGCCATACATTCACACACACAATGTGTTGCAATTTTAGATACTTGAAATAAATAAAAGGTGACAGTTATTGGAAATCTTCTCTTTCAAAGAGTTTCTAGGGTATTTTTTTATGTTTTACTGTAATGATTATCTGGCAAAATTGTAAAAAGTAGCATGCTTGCTAAGACTCATCTGGCACATGTTTTAACCAGGTTTCATAAAGTTTAGTTTTTATAGGCTTTTGAGTATGTGGCCACGCCCCTTTTTAAATGAAACTGTTATAGCTGAAGTTTAGCAAAGTACAAAATTCAATATATTTTTGATTATTAATCTAGCATCCAGAGAATTGTTCTGTATTGGTTTGTTCCACATTGAGCAATATACCTGAGACTAGTTTAAAAAAAGTAGGTTTTTAACATTTTTGTGAATAATTAATGAATGGTTTGATTGACAGCAATGGTTGTTCTTGAGGAAAAGTTGCTCAAAAGAGGAGACCTATCATATGATATAAATATTTAATGTTTGTGTGAATATTTGAACGTGTTCTAACATTTTTAACTGTTATAGCACCAGCTATGGTCTGATCTCCATGAAACGTTGGATAATTGTTAAGAGTCATGCGATGCATGCTTTCAAGACGTTTTGTAAAGTTTTGATTTTCGTTTACGTTTTATAGGCCTTCAGGTCATACAGGACTATGTGCTCAAACCCCTAATAATTTGACAATTTCAACATGATCTCTTTTAATGTTTTAAGCTACAATTTTCATTATAAAAAGAAAAGCTCAATAACTCAAATTTACTCACTAAGGCTGCATTCATTTGCTCCAAAAACAACAAAAACAGTAAAGCTATTACAATAAAATAACTGTTCTATTCTATTTTAAGATATTTTAAGTTGTAATGTGTTCCTGTGATGGCAAAGCTACATTTTCAGCAGAATTGTTAACATTTTCACAAAATTATTAAACAGGTGTCAGCATTGTTAAAAATAAGACCAATTTTAAATAACTGCAGGCCAACAACAATTAACTCAGCTTTGCCATTACATGGACAAATTATATGAATATATTCAACCAACAGCTCTCCTAAATTGTAATATCAAAATATTAGCTACCGTTTCATTAATTTTAGATCAAATACATGCAGTCTTGGTAAAAACAAGAGATGTAAAAAAAACAAACTTCATTGTTAACTTTTGACTGTTAGCGTATACATATTTATACAAGTAAAAATAAATAAACGAAACATAATATTAGGAAAATTCTTATTACACAACATGTCTTAACATTATCAGATTGCATGCTCCCATTGTGTGAATTCACTCATCCTTCCCGATACAAGCTCATCCTAAGCTGTTAATCATTCATCAGTGTGTCTGAGCGCAGGACTGCACATTCACAAACGCATTACGTACACAGCGTAACATTAGCCTTCGCTAAACGTGATAGTTTGAGGTTTTTGAGGTTTGTTCAAGAAAAAGCTAACTAATCATTCATCAGACACAAACGCAATAAACCCTTGCTGCACGCACACCTGCCTGATAGCTCGCACATGGTCGTTAGCTTTTTTTTTTTACTCAAACCCCCCAAACATTTGCAGTCAGCTATTAGCGCTAACATGCTAGTAACGTTGCGTTAGAGGAGGCCGCGTAACATTAGAGCCTTGAAATGAATAAAACCCCTCCCAAACTAAATAACTAACGAGTACTTTTCCTTCAGACGGACAACACAGTGACATGAGTCTTTGCTTACTTTGCTGAGATCCTCTTTCTCGTCGGCGAGGATGCCGTAGTTACGGTAGAGCTCCTCCACTGTCGCCGCCATCAGCGTGTTTGACTTTACAGAAGGGTTTCAATGAATAACGGCAGTTCTGCTGCTCCTCCGGCGACACTTCCGCTGTATCCGCGGCAAACGTCTACAAATGCGTCAGAGTATCGAAGCACAGATGTGGTGTGGGATGATTTTTTTGGAAGCAAGCGTTGCTCTCGCGTGCAGTACGGCAGCCTGGGTTTGTTGCTCTGTGCGGCGGCGGGAGTAAACGCTTCTTCGGCGCTTTTAGAAGATGATTGACAGCGCCACTGGAAAAGAGCGCCATCTGCTGGAGCTTTTTCTTCTTCTTTGGTGTATAATGGCGGTTGGCAAACCAACTCGTAGGTGCATTACCGCCACCGAGTGGACTGGGGTGTGGAACAGAATACGTGCTTTTGAAATTAACATAACATAACTATAAAATAAAGATACAAACAACGAAGTAACTTTCATAATTAGTTCACTTAGCTTCGTTTCTTTAATAAGTTTAATGATGCAATCATATACAGCCTTTTCCCTAGCATACCTGCTATAGAAAAGTCTTTATGATCAACCTTCTTTATTGACTGAATTAAAATGACATATTTAATCTGCTCAATGTACGTATTGATGAACTTTACACTGTTATTGATCCATTAACCCAACACAGAACTTGAGCTAAATAATGGAATTACTGTCTAAAAAGTGCTAGGGGGAAAACACTTATTCAGACACCTTGAGGGGCTAGATCTTTAAAAAAGCATTACAAAATATAAACTTTTTTTTTTGTCAAATGTGATTAACATATTTAAAACAAACAAACAAAACTTTAAGTTTTTTTTTTTTTTAAATTAGTGTTAAATTTGACCCAAAACTATATCCTATATACATATATAAGCCTATATATTTTTTGTCATATTCATCGTAGCATGAATCTGAACTAAGAGATACATTGGTGGTCAATTTTATAACATCTTCAAAATGCTTCAAGAAACATACCTGCAAAGCCTAGAGTACTGTTAAAAGTTTTAGGCTTTGTAAAATGCTGTCAAAAATAACGTCATAAATAAATTTTCTTTATCAATTAACTTCTATTAACTTAATTACATCAACATTTGGTGTGACCATCCTTTGTGTTTAAGCAGCCTTTGCTATAAGTGCACTTGCACTTAGTTTTTCAGGGAGCTTTGAAGGTAGGTTTCTTGAAACATCTTGGAGACGTTGCCACAGTTCTTCTGGATTTAGTCGGTCTCAGATTTCTGTTATCAGACAAAAGTCTCACTGAATTATTACAATTAATGCCAGCAATGAATGTTTGGAAACGTAAATTGATTTTAACACTACAACAAAAAAATTTTTTTAGCTGGTGAAAATACTACTACTCTTCTAATAGTTTTGCCCCTAATGAAACAAACATCTAAACTTCCAAGTGCTATAATAGTGTGTGTGTGTGTATATATATATATATATATATATATATACATAAAGTGCTGTCAAACAATTAATCACGATTAGTCACATCCAAAATAATTTTTTGTTTTCATATGTGTGTACTGTGTATTTATTATGTATATAACATACACACATGCATTCAGCTTATATTTGGAAAATGTTTACATGTTTAAAAGTATATACGAATACAAGTAATATACAAAATACACACACACACACACACACATATATATATATATATTGTAAACAACAACTGTTTTTCTGGATGTGATTAATTGCTTGACAGAATTTATATATATATATATATATATATATATATATATATAAACACAGAAATAAGCAAAAATCACTTTTATTTATTGACTGCAATCAAGTAAACCATCCAGAAGATGGCATCAAAGACCGGTAGATTTTTTTCTTCTTACTTCCCATGTATTGACGCCCTTCGGCTACATAAATTCCTAAATCTTCTAAATAGGAAAGCTTTGCTAAACTAATCAACTCAAATAAGATTACAGTGAACTTCCTTCCAGTGGCAGTCAGAAGAGGACCTCCTCAATGAGTCTGACTACCTCTGCCAGATCTATAAAAAAAAAAAAAAAATAGCTGATATTTATATATTTCTTTTACAGGCTATTTTGATTTAACCACTAAGACTAACTTTTGTATTGACATTATTTTCACAATAACCAAGCACTTTTCCAATCCAACTTAATTAAAAATCACTCTTTAAAATATTCACATTATGAATACAACCAAGCTAAAACAATAAAACAAAATCCAAAAAAAGCAACAAAACATTGTCTTTGATTAACACATAACCATCTGCTCCAAGGTCAAAAGTCCTTGATTAGTGCACTCGCGATAAAGCTCTTTGGCGGCTCGCATGCTGAAACAGCGCCACAAAGGTTTTTCTGAGGTGATGTTGACGTTGAAAACAGCATCTAAAGCTCCTTAACAGCTAATCTGCTGAAGGAACTCTAAACGGTATGCCAGAGACGCAAAGAAATGCTCACATGAACCTCTAAAGACATCTTCTCAAACCTTCACGTACAGTGCTAAAATGATTTCAAAAACACTTTATTCATTATATTGCTACAAAAATATACATTATTTCACACACACACACACACACACACGCACACACACACACACATGTTGGTTTTTGTGATTTATGAGGACTCTCCATAGGCGTAATGGTTTTTATACTGGACAAA
>JAUMHP010000084.1:9034733-9048004 GCA_032361065.1 Enteromius trimaculatus
AATAATAGTTTGAACTAAGGTTACCAAACACTCACCTCAACTTCTATATTTTTAACAAAGGTTTATATTTTTATATTTATGCTGTAGGATGCTTAAACAGCAGCTTTGATAGTGCCACAGTTTACACTTTTAAGAAAAATCTAGCTACACTTACTTCCAGTTGTCTATCCACATTAATCTTGGATAGAGAAAACTAATTTAACATTTGGAAATGTTTTAGCACTACTTCCAAGGACTCGATTTAATGCGAAAAAAAACAATCCAAATTTTAATCTGAATGCATTGTGCATTACAAATAGATAACACTTAAACTGCAAAAGGCCCAGTCAGGCTTTAAAACCTTGGGAGCCAGATCATGTAAGCCTGTGCTACCTTCCATTTGACACGCTACGTCAATATAAATGGTTTTTAACAAAGCACCTTATGAAGAAATAATGAACAGGAGATACAGGAATGATATTATAACTCTCCGTTATTTCATTCCAAACAGTCTCAGGACAATAAACAATTCTGTTTAATTCAAAACAAGTAATGAGAAAGGGACGCAAGCGCAATTAAATCCAAACTACACGACCATAATAACAACATAGCATTCGGTAATAACTGCTTGCATAATCACGTTAGATGTTAGATTCGTTTTGACAGGCTGTGTGAAGACATACTTCCTGTCAGTCACTCACGGTTAATCCATCTCATAAGCAGAGTGACAAGGACCTTGACTGCTCCCTCAGGCCCTATCAGATCGGTGTCGCGCATCCTCAATCCTTCTTGCAGCACACGTTGCTTTGAAGGTTCCTACCTCTTAAGTGGCTGAGTAATGTTCCTCTCTCATGACATCTCCTTGCCCCTTCCACTAAACGCAGTATATTGTCTCTTCAGTGAAACGGCATGACGCTCACAAAATTTTGATACGTGTCCTGAATGAAAACAAGCCAAGTAGTCACTCGTGAAACTTTAATGAGCTGTGAAACAAGAAAATACATGCCTGTTAGAAGAGTCTGGACTCTCTCGCTACGTTACAGGTACCAACTGTGAAAAGAGAAATAGAAATTCGTGGTATTATAATACGGGCCGCTTGTTTCTGAACAACGAGCAGAGGAAAGTTGGTGCTGAAGGTCAGTAATCTCCACTCTCTGGGGTCTCAGGAAGCTGGGATGTTGTGATGGAAAGGAATGAAAAATTATACAATACAAAATATTTCTTCTCCTTTCCTTCAGCAGGCCGCTTTGAAGTAGTTGTGATTTCCCTTGGGGGTCGCCGGGGGCCTGGGGTGGACAGTCAGGGCTTTCGAAAGAGGTGGGTCGAGAGCCGTCTGCTATTGTACACAATCATCTGAGCAGCCTAGCTACCCAAGGTGTATGACTATGAATTATAGACATGCACCAGAGGCCGCGTCGACTCTCTGCCCCAGGAACCCACCCACACTTGATCTATTGATCCTTCAAAGGGACGAAACTTAGCATGTCATGAATAAAACCATCAAAGACCACCATCTCTCACTTGGATGACGTAGGAAAATAAGGCTTTCTCACGAGGAAACAAACGCTGAAGGCTGACTTAATCAGATTGCATGCTATCCATTCAGTGTGTATTTTGATGCATTTAGGATATGCCAGAAAGATCCTCTATACAAGTTGAAAGCTTACGAACACCACCGCAACATTTTATTACCAGTGGAAAATTTTCAAGCTAAATAGCTAAATAGTGTTTGCAATGGATTTTGATGTGAGAGAACACTGCAGGAAGTGTTATTACTACTGCTGACAAACAATACATAATAATGTGTGTGTACTGTGTTTATTTATCATGTTTATGTAAATACACACACACACATTTACATATTTGCATTACATTTAGACATTTAGCAGATGCTTTTTTCCAAAGCGACTTACAAATGAGGACAATGGAAGCATCCAAAATAAAAAAAGAGCTATGGTATGTAAGTATTATAACAAGTCTCAGTTGACTAAACGTATAGTGCATGTAGCAAGTAATTATTTAATTATATAATTATTAAAAAGTAAACAGATGGAATAGAAAAAGAATAGAGAAGATAGTGTTAATTTATACATATACAATATATTTTGAAAATATGTACATGTAATTACACACTTGCAGTGTCCGAAATCGCATACTGCTTAAGTAGGTACTACATTTAAAATTGAACGTACCCGACCGTTAAAAAGTACGTTCTATATAGTATGAATGTGGGTAGTATGAATGGAATTCGGACGCACTATATTAATGTTTTCACGTGTCATGCGTCGTCACAACAGCGCAAAAATTTTTACTTTCAATAAGCCATCCGTTTATTTAGATTGTGTTTGTCACGGGTCAGGCTGTAGTTGCTGTGGTGAAGCGTGACGTTGCTGCTCCAAAGACATGGATGACTCGAAAGGTAAGGATTTCTCTTAAGACAATACATTTATTAAACATAAAGAAACAAAGCAAACGCAAATGACACAAACCAATAGCCAACATAAACCATGAAGTAACGTTAACGACAGACAAAGAAGCAATACATGGGGCGTGAATATAAAGGATAGACAATCGAGACTAGATGCAAGTCACCTGGACAGACACGGCTGGGAATGAATGAACACTGATGATGAAGGCGGGGTTACAAACAGGGCAAGAACACGAGGGAGCAGGTATGTAGGTAGTAGGGAAGTAAGCGATTTCGGACACTGTCACTCACGTCATCAGCTGAACCAGCCACTTACACGAGGTCCCATTCACCTGATTACTGATCACCTGCACCCACTTACCCACCACCTTCATAAGCACAGGCTCCTCAGTTGCTCACCGGCTGAGCTCAATGTCATTACCTTTGATCTGGTCTCCTGCTTGCCTGTCTGCCCAAGATACCTATCGCTGGATTCACCCTCCTTGGATAAGGAAAGACTCTTTGAACTTTGATTATTTCATTCATTCTTCTGCTGTTCTTTGTTGAATGGAGATATTTACGTTGTGATTAAATTCACTTTCTGTGCCTGAACTCTTGTGTCTGTCCCTTGTTCTGAGTTTGACAGACCAACAAAAACCAAGGAGTTCACGAACATGAACCCATGTCTAACCTCCACCGAGGACCCATATCAAGCATTTCTCCGGGCCTATTACCCTCATACCGCTAATTGATGCTTTGCTTTTGCTAATACACAATTTTCCCCTGTCAAAGCCATTGTGGATTCTGGGGCAGCTGGAAGCTTCATTCAGTCTCCAAATTCCACAACGTCAGAATCCCGTGCAGTATCAGATCACCACCATCCAAGGAAAACCCCTTGACAAGCGAATGAATGAATGAATGAATGGAAGATGGCTTTTATCAACCCCAACGGCCACTATGAATATAGGCTTATGCTGTATGGGCTAGCCAAGTCACCCTCCATTTTCCAGAACTTTATGAATGAAATATTCTGTGATATGCTCCACTAGTTTGTCATCATTTACAGACGATATCCTCATATACTCACCCAACCTCTCTGTCCACCGCCACCACGTCACCCAACGTCTTCTTGCACACCAACCGTATTTACAGTCCAGAAAGTGTTAGTTCCATCTGTTACTATTCAATTCCTGGGATCCATCATATACCTTGCGGGTATCTTCATGGATCCCAAAAAAGTAGAGGTCGTTAGCAACTGGCCACACCTACCACCATCAAGGAACTACAAAAGTTTCTGGGGATTGCAAACTTCTGCTGTCGTTTTATTGCTCAGTACACCACACCTCTCACCTTTCTCACCCTGTACTCTATCCATGTGTCTATTTCTCCTGTAAACTCTCCCCGGCGAAGCAGAACTACGACGTTGGTAACCAAGAGTTGTTGGCCATACAGACTTCACAGAAAAAACGTGAACTTCAATTTCATGTTTGACTCTAGTCAGGTCCATCTAAAGGGATAGAATATTATTTACGAATAGCACTTTACCTAAGTGCCAAATCAAAGAGGTTTTCATTTCCTCTGGTCTCTGCTTGGATATTATGTTGGTGTCCACAGCTTGAGGTGATGTTGAATGAAGAGGCTTATCAGAGGAAAAACGCAACGAATGCTGTGAATACTAAAACGCACACAGTGAGATAAATGCATAGCGGATCAACGACAAATGCGGAAGTCTGTGATGATAACAGATGACAAGAAATCACGTAGTTCAAGATGCAAGTGCCAAATTTTTAAATGGAGTTTTTATATTTAAGTTGACTTAATACGTTTTTTGAAGCATTTATGACATTTTCAACAGGATTTTTGATTTATTGGATCTAAAACGTCAACTGCCATAACCATAACATCAAAGAAAAACTTTCTTCATACCTACTTTATCACTAAACACACAGGTACAGACACATTGCTATTCCCAGGTTAATTCCAAGGGAATAATGATTTTAGATGCTACTGTACGTACTGCCTTTTTTATCCCCTTACCCTCATCTTAAGCCTCACACAAACTTTTCTGCATTATTTGATTTAAAAGCTTGTTTCTTCATGGGGACCAAAAAAGGTCCCTACAAGGGGCAAAATTTACTGTCCTAGTGGGCATATTTCTGAGGACTTACAATATTTTTATACTGACCTATAAAAAAAATTATATCACCCTACATCAACCCTACCCATAAACCTTCCCAACACAGAATTTGTTTTTGCAATTTAATATAAACTTCATTTAGTATTTTAATAATTTATTTCCCTTGTAAGGCCCTCAAAAAGTAAAAAATATCAAGTTTTGCTATCCTTGTGGGGACATTTGTTCCTCAAACCATAGTAAAACAAACAAACACACACACACACACAGACACACACACACACACAAGTCTGTATGTATAAAAGATACATTTCTTTAATGTCATAAAACACCACAGTGACTGTATATTTAATTCATTATTTGGTATGCACTACACTTTAAAATAATATTTTTAATGGACATATCACCTTTTTGTAATGTTTTACCTAATATGTCAAGGCAAATAAAATACCTACAGAGTAGACTGTTTTACCTAAATAAAATGGCCTATCCTGCTTTAGTCAGGTATAATTTGAAATCGCTTTATGGGAAGAAAATAAGCATAACAATCGATTCTCTCTCCTCTCAGAATCTAAACATCTTCACTTCAGTTATCAAGCACTCTACCGTAGTCGCCTGATGATACAGCAGGCGCGCTGCTTCTCTCCAACTCAAGACTGAGATAACCTTTCTCTTTTTTATGTTACAAGCTCTACAAAACACGATGTAGCCTATATTTATTGACATGGTTTCAGTGCCTGTTAGACATCGCTTATGACCTACACAGCATCGCAAACAGGATCTTCTTCATTTGCTGTCTCATCCCAGCGCTCGCGCCGTTTCTCCCTCGTCTCTGTATGGCAACTTAGAGACGAACGCCGAAGCGTGAATAGCTGCTGGCTACCCGAGCCTGATTGGAGGCTAATTTGACTGGAGAATTGAGACCGACTTTGATGGCTTCGCCCTTTAGGAAGAGGAGTAGACAGTGGGATGCGTGGCTGACGATGTCCTCAACTTTCTGGCTTGTGCTGCTGTTGAGCGGTCTGCTGATCCTCTACTGCGGTAAGTACGCTGCTCGTCTGCCTGTGATTCTCTCGTTTATTCCGAAAACTCGTCGACAATAAGGTAACTCTTGAGTTCGGCTGCAATAATGAGTTTGTCATGATGAGTTCGACATGAAAAGAGGCTTGAACACTGCACGCTAATGATTTTTCAGTCAGTAAATCTCCAATCTTCACCACAGTGGATACATTGTGTTTAGACAGTATCATTTTACCAACGATAGATAGATTTTAATCATTTAAACAATCATTTCCTCATTTTACCCTATTTTTCTAATGCTGATAGATTATTGTTAATGGATGGATGGATAAATACTTTATAGACATAAATTACCACATTTCCCCCTCACTTTTCCCAGCAATAAATTGATTAACGTATGGATTGAGAGATAGATAGATTTGTTTGTTTGTAATTGTTAATGAACGACTGGATGAATACTTTCTAGACATTAATTACCACACTTTCCCCTCACTTTTGCCAATGAGAGATCAACATAGTAATCGATAGACAGACAAACAGACAGAAAGACAGTTAGATAGATAGATAGATTTGTTGCAATTGTTAATGAATGAATGAATAAATACTTTGTAGCAAAGTGTACTTTGTACCTCAGTAGATCAGTAGAGCAATAGAGCTTATAAATAAATACTTTCTAGACATGAATTAACACACTTTCCCCTCATTTTTCCCACAAATAAATAGATCAACATATGTATAGACAGATAGACAAACAGAAAGACAGACAGATAGACAGATGTACTGTTACATTTAGACATTTTTTTTTATCAACAATATACGGATTTGTGGACATTTTTGTATTAAATTTTGGACATTAACTGGACATACCCCCAATTTTCTTACTCTGTTGGATGGATATACATTCATTTCCTATTCCTATTAGCATTCGTTTCAATGCTATAGGAAAAACAGAGAGAGAGGGGGAGAGATAGAGAGATGTACATGTAGTAGCTACATTTAACCTAATCAGGTTCGGCCCCTCTATATGACTAGATTACCGGTCTGCTGTTTGGGGACTCAGGAGTCAAGCCCTACTGTACTGTGGCTGTGGGAGTCTTCATTAGCGTTGTGTTGTCCTATCGATTGAATCTATAGCATTGCATTTAGTTAGAGGACACAGCAAAAAAACAGACACTTCCTCCCCAGTGGCCTTTCAGCAAATGGGCAAGACCCCTTAATCAGTTTTATTAGGAGATGTAGCATTTCTGGACCAGACACCCAGAGCCCATTGTGGCTTTCAGAAGGGCTGTATTCTTGTCTGAGTCGCCACTGCATATTGACTTGAGTACATTAAAATCTTTAGTTCTTCCTCAGACAGGCCAGTAAATGGAAATCTTTATTGATTGCTCTGCGGAGACAGCATTCGCACACCGTTTTACCCCCTCAACAGATTTTAGGATTTCTAACGTGGGGGCCTAAGACAGCAAAATCATTTCTTTAAGAGCAACAACAATATTTTTCCATGCGTTTGTGCAGTTATCTTTTAAAAGCTAGAATGCACTCGAGTCTATAACTCAAAATAAGCTTGGTGACAGGCCATCTGTTCTGTGCACACAAATAATAGGCTATTTTAAATAAAACAACAACCCAAAATCTGTTTTCTAACCAGCAGCCTTAATGTTCAAACCAGTTGAATCAACCATTTTTCTGCATGACATTGACCACAAATTATTCATCCTGAAAATTCATAATGTATTGAGTGTTGCGCTGAGTCAGAAGACAAAATAATGGCACTTCAAGGAGTCGTTATTCTAGAGCTGACACCGTACTCTTTTAATCCATCTATACTGTTCTCTGGCTTTGGAAATCGAGTTATTCAATGACTGTGATGACCAGCGGGGTACGAGGGGCTCTTGACTCACAGGCTTATTATGCAGAGCACCTATAAGTCGCTCATGATGAAGTACTTGCATGAAAGCAGCCATTTATTGTTTGTATTTCTGTGCATTAATCATGCTGTGCAGGCATATGCTTTATTATGCATGTGATGAGATGGTCTGAAGAACTCCAGAATTCTTCAAAACTTGCTTTCAAAGCTGAAAAATATTGAATTTCTAAGAACCACCCCCTCTAAAGTGCTTATGAGACATTGGATCCCTCTAACATGCTGCTTCTTCACCGTTTTAAGAGCATGGATGGGATTCATTAAAATGGCTCTTTAGATGCAAAGGGTGGAAGAGACTCCCTAAGTAGCTGAACAGTTTGAAAGCCATAATGCTAACTTTGGATTTCCATTACATGAGCTTCAGCCCCCATAAAGGCATTCTCCCAAGCGAACACTGAAGCAGATAATCTAGGAACTGGTTATTTAGAGAGATTTGCAAAATAACAGGTACTCATAACTCCCATTTGTATTATATAAACTATTTTTAAATAAAAAACAAGATGGTTGGGGGAAGTTAAAGCTAACTTTAAATACACTATGGGGCTACTAACAAACTTACATTTAAACCTAAATGTAAATACTGAATACATTATAATAAAACCCTATACAACAGTTTGCTGAGTGATGTTCCAATAGTGCTTATACAGTATACCAGACAGACTCTTAATTGGTACATTAGTGACTAGTGATTAGTGACATTAAGACAGTGGCTGTATTTATAAGTGAACAAACTCAATGAAACATTCATTCAACCATTTCATCCAAACACAGATTTACTCAGGAACAAAAAAGTGTCTGTCTTTTAATTGGTTACTGGAGGATTCACTCAACCGATTTGTTCAAAAACACAAATTCATTCAGAAATGTTATGAATTAGTCCCTGAATCATTTAGTCAAACGATTTATTCAGAAACACAGATTAATTCAGGCAAAAAAAAAACAAGTGGCTGTCTTTGAGTGAGTCACTGAATCATTTACTCAAATGATTTGTTTAAACAAGGCTGCCATAATGGGGTAAAGGATAAAGGGTTAGTTCACCCAAAAATGAAATCAGAGAGCCATCTGTTCCTCCATAGACAGCAATACCACAGAAATACACCAGATCCAGAAACGTGGTAAAAACACCAGTAAAAAAAGTCCATGTGAAATCAATTGATCAACTTTAGTTTTGCCATGATAGAAGAATACTTTTGTTTGCCCAAAGAAAACAAAAATACTGTCACATACTCAACCATTCTTCTCTTATGACTTATGGCTTCCGCCGTTTAAGAGAATATTAATGCATAGGCGTACGCTTTCTTCTAGGCACAAACAGCTGCAGATTACATGCACATGCTTTCACCTGGATGTAAACAAGGCTGATTACGTCAATCAATTTGTTCAGAAACACAGATTCATTTAGGAACAATGAATGAATAAGTGTTTGAGTGAGTCACTGAATCATTTACTCAACCAATTTGCTCAAAAACACTCATTCATTCAGCAACAAAACGCTGTCTTTATTACTCAGTCTTATAATCATTCATTCAACTGATTCCCAAGAAATTCAAGAACTGCTAAAATAATGTATGTTAAATACCTTTGGATAAAAGCTTCTGCAAAATGAAAGTGTTTTTTATCAAACTTTTCATTCTCATTTCAACAAACTGATTAATTAGAATAAAACCGGATGAACATTTCAACAACTGAATGGGTGCACGCACAAAGCAACATTAAAAAGCAGTGATTTGGAGTTTTGACATGCTACAGTTCTCATTGCAAAATAGCTATTTATTATTGCATGTTTTTTAACAGCCCAAATGTTGCTACTGAAAATATAGCAGTGTACATCAGGCTAAAACTGTACAGGAGGAAAAATGGCATAGTCACAGAAGGAAACGGTGTATTTAAGTGAAACATAAAACGAACACACATACAGATACACAAAGAGCAAATCTAGTCACTTTGAAGATGAGGAAGCACAAAAGTATGCCTTGAGAAAAAATCTCAAACTTACAGAACTTCACAAAGATGTTTTTTAGTTTGCAAAATACTAATCGCCTGAGGCACTATTGCACTGTGGAGGCAGGGTGAGCCTTTTTTTCCTGTAAAGAAAGCACCTTTTTAGATCCAAAACAGTAAAAATCCAAAACAGACAATCAAACAAAAATAGATGGAAGAATTTATCTGGTCCAATGGTTCGTAGCCGAGGACATGAACTACTTTGGGAAAATAAACAAGTTTGATAGCAGCGCCAGGAAAGAAATATGAAAAGTCTGGCACGCGGCAACTAAATGAGCTGCTATTTTAATAAAGCCGTCGGATAATGAAGCTTATCAATTAATGTGTTTTATGGTGCAGTTCTTTTTCTCCGTTCGAACAATGCTCTGACATTGAGATACCTTCTACGCTTCAACATGAGCCTGCGATAGATCCGTCAGTCCGTTTGTTTGCAAAACCTATTGAGGGTGAGAAAAGAACGAGAGAGAACGAGAAGGAAAGCGAGAGAGGGAATGAGTGTGTTTACAAGAGCTCATTCAGCGGACACAGGGGAAGAGAAACCCTGAAGATATTTATTCAACTGGAGCAGTGTAATTCCAGCTGATACATTCATACATTTTGAAACATGGCTTTGTTAAGCTTCATTGGCCGTCTCTGGGAAACCGAATTTCTCTACTGCTCTATCCCTGAAACCTTGGCTTCTTGCTTTTGCTCTTTTTCTCAGGAGCAATAAATGTTAGATTGTACTGGCACTATATAGTCCCGGCCAAATCCTATTAATATGTGTTATATTAGGTTTTTTCGTGGCAATATCGAAAAGAATCTCACTCATTCCCATCGTTCACCCTCCTAAACTTGTAGCGAGATGTGGTTCATCATCCGCAAATATAATACTTTCAGAACAAAAGCATTGTTACATTTTCGGGCAGAAAGTCCGTTTCGCGCCATATGTAGACCGCTGCGTGTCTGTTAGTGACTCTCCTCACTGCCGTCTGGCAGGCCACTCTATCCACAGATTCAAGCTCACCCAGCTTAACTAAATCAAGTGCAATTTGAAAGCAGGAGACGTGCCAGGAGTGCCATTGTGTAAGTCTTGAATAATGTAAAGCAGCTGATGCCTGTGCTTGTTGCGGAATCTCTTTGTGGCTCAAATAATTTAAGAAAAGCTTTCACGAATCGCTCTTGCGGCAACGTCGGAATGCTTTCTCTGGTCTCTAAAAACAAATTGTCGTATGCAAAGAGCCTGGCTGCCACCAAGGTCATTTCGTTCATTTACTCATCTATTTTTTTATTCCTCTTTTTCCATCTAACCCCGCCTTCTTTGTGAGTATTTGTCAGTATTGACCTGTTTGTTTAGAAACGGTTTTAACCTCTGGTAACCTGAAAATAGTATCGTTACCCTATACATCTGTTTGTGATACATCTACATTCATTTTTCATTAGCTCAGTGAACGCTACCAGGTGTAAACCAGAAAAATCACTTTGTTCTGGAAGTTCCTGAGATGTTCTCCATAATCCCAGACACGCATTTCATTAATTGACACAAACTGAATGGAAGAGAACACACTGGTCTCGAGACGTGTCTGAAATGGTTTAAACTTGGCACAGTGTCATATACTCATGCAATGGGATGTTTAAATAGCATCTGTTCACGAGTCAATGACAAATAAATGGAAAGATGTTTTAAAAATCTAGTTTAAAATGCATGCCAAATTCTGAGAAATTGACTTTTGTGCTCAAGTTAGTTTAATATGTTTTTGAAAGGTTTGGATGGAACAACTAATGTGATGTAATTAATGTCATGTGGGATAACCAAGCAATGTATTGCATTTCTAAATTTTTTCTTAAAAAACAAACAAACATGTTTGTCTTATCTGTTATGTTTAAGTTAAATATTACATAATAAATAAATGTTTATTGCATATTTTAATTCTCACAATGATGATGTTTAGTGTTTGTGTGAATGACGCTGAGCACCTTCTATATGTGTTTATATTTAAAAACTGCTTTTGATGGGCTTTGGTTCATCATGTGACTTTCTCATCGTCACCTGCATTTGGTAGTTATCAGTATATTTCATTCCATTTATAAGGTTTCGAATGGTGAATTTTTAATTAAAACAGACATTCTACAATAAAATCAGACACAGACCCTGTAAATGTTGAGAATAACTTACGTTTACACCAGAAAAATGCTTTTACACATCAAAATTGGCTCCAATAATACCGTTAAGGCTAACTTTAATTTAACTCTTTATTGAGTCAAGTACATGTGGTGCTCAAGTCGAGCGCTCGTTTAATGGACAGACATTGATAGGCAGCTTGCTAATTGCACTCGTGTCAGTTAACGTTTATTATGTGTTAACCCTTTGCTTTCAATATCAGTTTTAATTTAATATTTAAAATTTAACTTTGCCTAACTTAGTTCTCAAGCTAACACGAGGAACGTTCTCTCTAATGATCAAAACGTGGCAAAACGATCTGAGCTCAGAACAGAGGTGAACATTATTCAAATAAATAAGACTTTACTTACTTTACCATCCAGCAGAAGCACATCTCTTCTAAACTCACGAGCAGCATGGCCGTGATTAAAAGTAATGGCAGATCAACGAAGGAAGGAAAACAGTTCGGGGAGGAGCCACAAAAATTACTCTGAAATTTTGCTCCCACTCTAAACACAAATTTTACTCTGCATACTCAAAATAGAGCAAAAATATCTCTTTTGGTTGTTGGTGCCAGACGGGCTTTTGTGAGTATTTCAGAAACTTCTGGGATTGTAACAACCATCTCTAGGGTTTACAGATAATGGTTCTGTGGGGGAAAATGCCTTGTTGATGCCAGAGGTCAGAGGAGAATGGCCAGAGTGGCTCAAGCTAATAGAAAGGCAACAGTAACTCAAATAACCACTTGTTACAACCAAGGTATGCAGAGGAGCATCTTTAAATGCACAACATGTCGAACCTTGAGGCAGATGGGCTACAGCAGCAGAAGACCACACCGGGTGTCACTCATGTCAGCAAATAACAGGAAACTGAGGTTACAATTTGCACAGGCTCACCGAAATTGAACAATAGATTGGAAAAATTTTGCCTGGGCTGATGAGTCTCGATTTCTGTTGCGACATTCGGATAATAGGGTCAGAATTTGGAGTCAACAACATGAAAGCATGATCCGGTCCAGGCTGCTATTGGTGGTGTAATGGTGTGGGGGACATTTTCTTGGCACACTTTGTGGCCCTTAGTAATAATTGATCATCGTTGCAACGCCACAGCCTACCTGAGTATTGTTGCTGGCTATGTCCATACCTTTATGACCACAGTGTACCCATCTTCTGACGACTACTCCATGTCATAAAGGTTCAATCATCTCAGATTGGTTTCTTAAACATGACAATGAGTTCACTGTACTCAAATGGCCTCCACAGTCACCAGATCTCAATCCCATAGAGCACCTTTGGGATGTGGTAGAACGGGAGATTCACATCATGGATGTGCAGCCGACAAATCTGCAGCAACTGTGTGATGCTATAATGTCAATATGGACCAATATCTCTGAAGAATGTTTCCAGTACCTTGTTGAATCTATGCCATGAAAGATTAAGGCAGTTCTGAAGGCAAAAGGGGGTCCAAGTCCAACCCAGTACTAGCAAGGTATACCTTATAAAGGGCCGGTGAGTATATGTATATATATATATATATATATATATATTAGGGATGTAACGGTATTGTAAATACCGTCGTACCGCAATATCAATTTTTTTCGATAATACCGTGGTCGGATGACTCGATAAAAGGATAGGTCTTCTGAGAAAACTTTGCTCAGGCGAAT
>JAUMHP010000084.1:9048104-9066140 GCA_032361065.1 Enteromius trimaculatus
AGCTGCACAACCCTGATTTTTTTTTTTTTTTTTATAAAAAATATGAAAATGAGTTTTAACTGAGAAATTAAAAACATGCTTAGAATAGAAGAGGTATAATCAAGTCAATAAATTTATAAATTGCAAGTATTTTTGAATGAATTAATATATCTGGATTAAAAAATGAGCATCATGTCACTGACCTTTATACAGAGCAATAATTAAAAAACGGCATGTCCTGAGAGAAGTATTAAAGGACAGACACACACACATAGAGGCAAACACACCTTTTCAGAATTGTTTCTCCATCTTCGCACTGAAGGGCAGATGCTTTATGATTTGCCTTGAAAATGTTCTTGTGTGCTTTGCATAGCAACAACGAGAAACTGGTATAAATTCTGCACTGAATATAGAATGAATGTATTCCCATCTGACCTGTGGGCAGTAAAATTCATAAAGTGGCCCATCTTTTACAAGCACATTAACTTTTTTCTCCTCTCTCTCAATTTGGTGGTAATGCCGCCAACAGTTTGAGAAAATGGAGTTATCCTCGGCGGAGTGCCTTTTCGTGATTACATCTCTGGCCTAAACAATATTTTAGTCAAATCTCTATTTCATTTTACTGATCCTTTACAAGATATTAGATTTTAATAAGCAATCTCTTTTTCAGTCATTGCTCATAGAATCATCCGACTCAGGCTTTGCCTTTGAATCGCTGCACAGCCGTAGTGATTAGGTTGAAAAGTTTTACACTGTGCCGAATGATGTATCGCTTTAGAAATGTGGTCACAGATGTCAGCTATGTTTTGACAAGCAAGTGAATATAGCGTTACAACTTGATAATCTACATCTGCATCATTCGCATGGAAACCTTTTTAAGGTCGGTTGCTTGTCACTACATCTTGTCTGAATGATTTATCCTCAGCGTTTTTTCAAAAACTGCTTACCATCCAAATTTACACCGTTGTGGGAGGCATATTTGAATCTGTCAATAATTAATTTCACACATGCTATCCATTTCATTAACACTTGATACAACGGTGCATCACGGTCAATGGGCAAAATGTTAGTTTTGTCAAATCAATACTGTCCATATTAACATTTGTCCTGTCCTGCATGGAAAACACTTCAGAACTAGAGAAATATCTGCTTTTCCACACTTTGATTCTCTTTGAGATCATCCATCTGTCCTCCGATCTGACCAGGGCTCTGCTGTTTCAGTGAGTAAATACTGACTGACACTTCTGTCGTGTAGTAGCTTTTGACTTTATAACCTGAAGTAAAGTTTGAAATTTTTATTCTAAAAGGGTAAAAACATATTTTTAGAAACAGGCAGAAGTGTAGTATAATGGCTAAGCAGAAAATAAATATTGAGAGTTTGGGGAAACGTGTTTATTTGAATTTAATTAGTGATAATTATCAGAAATATTAAATGTGATAATGTCAGAAATTCTGTGCTTGGAAAAAATGGCTAAGCTGAAAAGTATTGTAATTCTTTAAATGTTCTTTTAATCAGCTGATGCATCAATTATTAAATCGCAAAAACAAAAAGGTTTTTGCTAGATTTAAACATAATGATTAACAAGAGTTTTTTAATAACATAATTTGAGAGAGCTACACGTCTGTCCATTATAATAGAAGATAATACAGTAGAATCTTCATTGTCACAAATACAGAATTTAAAAAACAATAATATCATCGTCAACAAAAAGATTATTTAACCACCAGTGCAATATTCACATTCAAAGGTTATATTTTTGCTATTATAGAGATACCAGATCTTATGACAATGCAAACGCCAAGTAAAAACTAAAACTTGTTGTATTGACATGCAAAAATTTACTTTAGTCTACTTATGAATACACAAGTTTGCCATGCATATAATACACAGTTTTTGCATGCTTGTGATGGGAAATTTGTTGGCGTACATGTATTACGCCAGCACAGTATTGCAACCATTTCGTATGTATTTGTACGAGGTGGCAAATTCGTGCAAAATCGCACAAATTCATATGAGCTCACTTGTACGATTTTGTATGATTTGTCTAAACCCCAGTGATGGGTAGGTTCAGAGGCGGGGTTAGGTGTAGGTCATTCGTACAAATTGGCAATTCATAAAATATGTACGATTTAGCAAAAATTGTATGTATTCATTTGGGTAAGGCTGTACGGATTTGTATGAATTAACAACCTCGTGAAATATGTACAAATTGCCGTATGACTGGGCTGGATGAACATCTACCCAACAACCCTAATCCTACCCATCGTGTAGCATAAACATGCCAAAATACTTTTTTGTGTATCTATATTATGAGTTTTTCGTGTTTTTTTGGCATACTATTTATACACACATTCATGAGACATATTTTTGTTTTGAATTATTTTTTATTTCTCATATTTTCCTTTTAATTTAATTCAAAAGTTTTAGTCATTTATTATTATTTTTTAAAAATATGTCAAAATAGTCATTTTTATTTTAATTGTTTCATCAAGTTAAATAAAGCTGAAATTTGTATTTTACACATTTTATTATATTTTATTTTAGTTACAGTTTATTTTGTTTCATGTAAAGAAAGTTATGATTTTGAGTTTTAGTCACCTGTAGGTGAATCATACGGTCTGTTTTCATTGCATAATAGAGTATATAATAATGCAGGGTAGTCAGATAAACTTTTGATTTTTTTTTTTAAATGAAAAATAAAATTAGAAAACATTCAGTTAATTCAGTCTTCAACAGTCTTGGCTTTTTCAATGTGGAGATATGGATGTGTTTTTTGTGGTTCACTGTATCGATACTTTACACACTTTTATTTGTCTTGTCGGAGGGACAGCACAAACTCAAATAAAAGTCTTTTGTTTTGTAATTTTGATACTTCACATCTATCTTTCATTGCGCTCATTTAGGAAATATATTGTTTTACAAAGGAAGTGTTTTTAATGTAAGTACGTGTTATCCTTATTCTTTACCTCTCTGATATTTTTAGCCAATAATAAATTGTTCACTGTATCAAGTCTAAAGTGGACAATCCAATCAAATTATGGTTAACAATAATTGTTACATCAAATTGCACTTGATGCACCACCATCACACTATGAATAACTAAAATGGCTTTTAAAAATTTGCCCACTGCATCACAGCGACTAATTAATAAGCACTGAATTTAATATTTTATCCACTGTATTAAGCCATACATGTATGATGGGGGTATGGAAGTGTACTGCACTGCAGGACCACTGACTCTACAGCTTTACACCGGCCTGTCAGGCTATTTCTCACTTCTCTTCTCCACCTCTTTTGAAACACTGGAATCTGGCCCAAATTAGTCTGTGTGGATTGATTACAAAAGTCTTTCCGGGCAGGCGAGAGAAGAAGAGCCCCTGCCTTCTTATCACTCAACGTATCTGGACTTGTCACAGTTTCCCACCTCTCTTTGATTGGGATCTCTACCATCAGCTTTTCTTTCGGACTGTCTGGGAGTAAAACTGTGAGGCTTAATCCGTTCTGATTACCTCTGACAGCAGAAACACATCACTCATGCTCATATCAAGGATACAGTTACAGCTCCACAATGCAGTTTTATATATATATATATATATATATATGGTTCCAGTTAACCAAACAAGAGACAGAGATTTTAGTGCCATATGGATCAACATATCTTGAAACGGAGAAAAAACATTGCTGAAATGCAGCAGATTTACTGGAATGCATATTGTGAAGGCGGATGTCACATTTAAGGGGATTCATCCAAATTGGATTGCACAACCCAAACTGTAATAAAGATGCGCTGTGCGGTTAGACATTGGTCGGGGGCGGAATTTCCTTAAAGTATATCAATTTCTTCTCCTCTTCAAGCTTCTTGTATTTTGTTTGATTTAAAATCTGTCGTGGCTAATTACTCTGAAGTTTTCACACCCTAGAAGCCACGATCCTATGGTTCGAACACCTGTCAGAGCAGAAAGTCTTACATCTGCTCATCAGCGTCAAATGTGTTTGATTTCGAAAGCTGTGAGTCATTTCGGATGTGCTTTTGTCTCATGTTAAAGTGATAGTTCTTCCAGGAATGACTCGCTTTCATGTTGTGCTCAATCTGTATGATTTCGAGCAGATGCTTTTTTAAAAAGGATATTCTGGCCACTTTGATATGATGACAGTGATGGCTGAATATGTTAAGCTTTTAAAATGACAAAAAAGCTAAATAAGAGTATCATAATTAGAGTCTATATGAGGTATGCCAGCGATCATCAGTCCTCAGTTACTCTTGTCGCTTTAGACGTTTGTTCTATTTGAACATATGTGGCCTGCAAAGTGGACATCAACGGATAGTCCGCCATGAATCCAGCACGAAGCGAACTTATACATTCCATTCTAAATGCATTTAAGTGTGTGAGATGTAGTTTAAAATGTATTTGTTTATTTAGAGCACAAATCCGTGAATGAATGTTCTGAAGCTAAGTAAACTTTAACGGAGTTCTTCTGCTCAGGGAGTAGGGAGCAATAAACACTGTGTAGGGACCATGTTGATCAAAGCACAGTTCATGCATGAAGCTCTCTTCTTACAAGCTGATTATCAGAATCAGGTGCGTTAACAAAGAGAGACATACAAAACATGGGGTGCGAAGACTGGGACTGAGAATAACTTGAGAATAACTGCTGAGTTATGCAATATAATCTAGATCTTTAGAAACCATATATAGCTTTGTTTGACAAACCGACAGAGTTTAAAGTCATTATTTATTGCAAAATCAAGACAAATCTTCGTTTCCAAATAAAGATGAATCGGTAACACTTTATAATTACTATCCGTTATAACTAGTTAATCGATCATTAATAAACTGTTAGTTAATGGGTTATAAATTACTTGTTAAATAACAGTTAATATGTTGTTAATTATTTATAACTAACCATTATAACTAGTTAATAGACCATTAATAAATGGTTAGTTAATGAGTTATAAATGACTTGTTAAATAACAGTTAATTATAATAATATAATAATAGTTTGTTAATTATTTAGCTTGAACTTGTTCCATCAATTTGCTGTTCTACAAAGTTTCACTGGTATTAGCAGATGGTTAACAAACTATGAACAACTGATCTGTAAAGTGTTAGTTATTAGCTTATATATGTGTTATTGGGACGTTATTCTAAAGTTGCAACTATTCCTCATTTACTAACAGTTAATAAATAAAGAGTAGTTGCTTCTTTAGAATAACGTCCCAATAACATATATAAGCTAATAACGGATACTTAACAAGTCTTTAGTAAGTAATTTACTAACAGCTTATTCATGATCTATTACTAATTTATTAGGTATAGTTATAAATCATTAAAATACAGTTTACAAGTCATTTATAACTTGTTAACGAACAGCTTGTAAGTTATCTATTGGCTATCTATAAGGCACAGTTATACATAATTAACAAACTATTAACTGTTATTTAACAAGTCATTTATAACCCATTAACAGTTTATTAATGATCTATTAACTAGTTATAACGTATAGTTATTATAAAGTGTTACCGATGAATCTTATCTGTTCATAGTATCTGTTATGTGCTTTTACCAACACGATTTCCATTTTATTTTATTGAACTGGTTGAGAATCTTCTTGGTTATTTGTTTTTGTTTTTTCTAAAAAATAATACGTTTTTGTACAAATCCAATAAAGCGGATTTATACAAAATTGTAAAATTGTTTTATTTTCATATCAGATCAGGTTGTATTTTGCTGAAATGTCACACTAGCTGTTTTTGGAGCTTGATTATATAAATGCTTTGTTTATAATGAGGAAGATGTTTCTGAAACTTGAAACAGGATGTTTCAGTGGTACAAAGACCATGGCAAAAGATCACATTTGATTTCTCCTGTCATGATCCCTTCATAACTTAACAAAAAATAAGATGAATGAATGAACCATGACACCTGCTTTTATGCATCAATGAAAGCCATTGGGGCCCAAATAACTCCACTGGCCTCTATTCATTTCTATATGAACAAAAACACAAAAAATCTTCAAATTATCTTCTTTTTTGTTATGTGGATGAAATCAAATCATACATGTGTGGAACATGAAGGTGAGTAAGTAATGACAGGGACTTCTACACAGCCATTGCTTTGCTCGAACAGATGTGATTTGCTAGACTTCATTCACAGATTGATCAAGGTGCAGGATTTCCAGGGTCAGCGGAGAGGCCGTGTGACTAATTCTGACAATGACAAAGATATTGATTATAAGGAGACTCGCCGTGATGCCAGATGCATTGTGGAGTGTAAACTGAGCTTTAGGGACACTCAGCAGTCAAGCGGTGGTCTGCGCTTTGCTCCCCCAGAGTGTTGCAGTGATAACAGTGACAGAAATGCTGCATAACATTACAGTGCAGGTGAGAGCGCCCTTGGCTCTCAGACAGGAAGATGGTGTGAGTCAAGATTCATTAACATGTTCTTTTTTTTTTCACTTTATTTTTATCCTGACCATTAGCACATGTTTTTAAAATACCCTGAATTTCATTCAAACAGTTTTGGACTCGAACGGTATTATTCAGTTGCAGTCTGCTCACTTGAAGATTATCAGTGAATGCTACATAATTTTGATATGTTTTCACATAATTCAGAAGATTTGGAATATAGCAAAAAATGAGGAATTATGTCTTTCCAAACCTGCATGAAAATTTTCAGCTCCCATAGACTTCAGCTGTATTCCCAAAATTACCTTTTTCGGTGAACTGTCCCTTTAATTCATCCAACGCTCTCATTAGCATGAGGTAAATGTTTAGTAAGTAATCTTTCTCATTTCAAATCTAAAGTTTGGTGCTGCTGATGCTCTTCTCGTAATTTGTTTTAGATGGATTTCTGATTCCAAATCAAGGAAAGGGATTTAGATAAAAAAAAAGGGCAAACAGTGGCTCGTCCCCGCATTGATCTGAGAGATTAAGTCTATGAATTGAAACGTTGAGTTTCCCGGATCAGTTCAAGGTATTTATCTGACGCGATCGTTTAAACCACATTGTTTATTTTCTCCATAATAGCTGTTGCTAAATACTTGACGAATATAAATCTTCATACTCAAACATTTGGTTTCCATGGCTTGCTGTCATTCGCAAGCGGGAATTATGTTGGGGCGAATAAATTTACCTTTCATCCACCAAAAATAGAAAACAAAATAGGGTACTGGGTCTGGCTCATATTGCTTACATATATCACACCAATATCACTTTCCTGTGTCTCCACTGAGGCGTTGCAATTACTATGGAAAACAAATGTAAAAAGTAAATAAATGAAAGCAGGCTTAATAAATTGGAACTGGGTCTATTGTCCCGCCACATATTTTCATACAGTACTTCCAACAAACACTGCAGAGTCAAATATAGATATTCCCCTTAGACAAAATGGAAATTGAGAGATAGAGCGGGAGAAAAAAGACTAGATCTGTAGGAGATATATTGGCAACACAGGGGGAACATGTTATTATAGGGCAGGATATTTCAGTAGCAGCTTGACTTTGCAGTGGTGCAGTATTCTGAACATATTTAATTGGGTCCCCACTGATTGATTGCCATTCTTCTACTGAAGCTCGGAGTACGTGAGAACAATATGAGAATGTGATGGGATGTCATGTGTGGACAGCTGTACTTGGGAATAATATGAAAAGTGACATTAACGGCAAAGAAAATGGATTACTTTTAAATCTGAATATACGTATTAAAAGAGATCACTATTAATTATATCATCAGGAGACAAAGCAAATAGCTATCCATCACTGAATGAAGGAGCCTTTTTTAGAGAAGTTTTGGGGAAAAAAAACTAATTAGCATGTAAGAGCAAGTCTTCCTTGAATGCATATATATATTAAGTTAGATGCATATGTTTAAATTTTAATGTTAATTTAGATTGTGTGTATACCTAACCTCACGCTGATGATCCAGTGGGATTGTCGCGGTTATAAATAGCCTGTACTGTAATGGATAAAAGCACTTTCTAAATGGCAGCTTGATATTTACTTTCTTACTAAATATAAATCTGAACGTCAATGTGATATTTAACATTGCCTATATGCCATTACGTACAGAGATATAAGATTGAAAATGTAAGAAACCAATTTTGACTTGAATGTGAACTAAAGGGTACCCTTTAAAATAAAAAACAGAATGATAAAAAGTGTTACAAAAAATAAGACAGGCTACTTTAAAAAAAGAAAACTTCTTGTGTCCATACAATTAAAGTCAATGGGGTCCAAAATAAGCCCTATTCATTTTTTTAAATGGGTTTTGTGTTGCCTTCATGTTAGTTAATATTTATTATTTTCATTCATCTATTTAATTATTATTTTTTTGTGGTCTTACACCGAATGAAAGATGATCAGTACCACTTTTATAGCTACTATTAAGTTACAAAATAAAATACAGTCATCTAAATGCTTGTAACACCATCACTGAATTTTTACAGCAAAGTTCTAGCAACTGACAGTTTTTAACAGTAGCTAATTTTAACATTTTATATTGTATGAATATTAATGCTAACTCCTCTTTTGATCTGAAACACAGCATTTGAGAATTTCACCAGATCGAAGACGGTAGGCTATTCCTGATGTGTTAGATGAAAAGTAAAAAAAAACTGAATACTGCACCTGCGTTAAAGAGAGAGAGAGAGAACAATTTTTTTCGTAATAAAACATGTTTGTTGGCCTACTGTAACCAGGTGTTCCCGCGCGCTCTGTAAGTGGAATCGCCTGGAGATTGACATATTTAACAGTGATGACGTCGATTTTTAACCGAGACGAAACTCGCGTGCAGAACCGCAGCCTCAGTTAATCGGGAGACGCACGCGCGTCCGCACAGTTTCTGCTGGGAAGTCAACGGAACAACGGCGCGCGAGGCTGGACGCATGTGAGGTGTTTTTCTGGACTTTAACGGGATTCCGGGGGGGGCGACAGTTGTTTATGCAGCTCGAGGCTCGCGTGTGGATGTGTGAAGACATGCGGCGCGGTGCCTGTTAAATATTTGGAGACGAGAGGAGAGCGAGAGACTATGCAGCGGTTAACGGGACGCCAAGTGTCAGATGCCGCGTCGAAACTCTCTTGCGTTGAACTTTAATCTCTCCGAATAGAAACCTGTCGCTGAGCAGTTCCGCACAACCAGCAGAGGCTCGTCCGCGTGGAAAGTATCCTTAAACAGGCTGTTCGTCCTGAGAACAAGGGAATGTTTGCTCAGTGTTGAACCGGGATGGATGTGCTGTTGTGAACGCATCCGATCTTCAAAAAGATGCAGCATCTCCGTGTGGCGTGGGCGCTCGCGGGAGCGGCGGTGGGCTTTTTCCTGCTCTTCTTGATTCAAGCGCATTTATTCGGCGAAGGTAAGCCTAATGGTCTTTGTCAGAATTAAATGAATGTTGCGGGGGGAAACATGATAATTTTACGATAAATAATTATCATAAAAACTAGTTGTGGTTGATAGAACTTTATCATGAAAAAATAGTTATTAGCCTATGTTACAACATTTTGATTACTTTTGGGCATTTTACGTTATAGTTCATAACTGCATATCTGTCATTGAACCATATAATATTAATACACCAGTATTTGAGCGGTTAATCCCTTTGTTACTGTAAAATGTAATGATAATTGTACAGGTGGTGCAGTGAAAGGCCACATAATGACTGTTCGTCAAAATCGGCCTCTACAGGCTATACACAGTCATCAAACAACAATGACACTAAAATATTGATGTAAACGTGAAGTTAATAACATGAAACAAACATAAAATAGTCAAATGTTTGTAACTGATGACAAAGCACTTTTAAAATAAACGTGATGGTTTGTGGAAGGAATTGTGGGAATGTCTTAGGTGGTCTTAATTACAAAAATATAATTTCAACAATATTTTAAATTATAAGGTCTTTCAGAAATCTTATTTTTAAGGGTATCTTCTCTTTCTCTCTTTTTTTTTAGGGTAAAATATTGCTTCCATGTTAGGTTTTCTTAAAGTCGATTACAATGCAAACACCATTTAATTGAGACAATGCCTTTCATATATGTATTTTATAATATACATATTTTCTATCCAGTTTATGTGCATCAGTGATGCTCTGGCATCAGAATTGATAAGAAAAAGAACTTGCACTTGACCTTTTGTGTTCTTGTCAATACGTAGTGCTTAAATCTAGCCTAAGGCCAAACCAAGGATCATCTGTTTGAATTGCTACTTCATTTATTTACTTAAGTAGGTGCTATATTTAACAATGTAACAATGTCATTTATTGACTTCCTTTGTAACTAAAAAAAAACCCCTGACCACCTCCATTTAACATTCAACATAGTTTGAGGGCTGCTGATATCAAAACTAATCGCATTACGGTTTGATTCACAAACATTTGTGATTACAAATGATTATGTGGAAAGCACAGAGACTGGATTGTGTTATGTGATGCACCTAAAGAAACCTAGACACATCTGACTTTATTCCCAATCTCACCATCCAAGAGCACAGCATTACTGATGAGATAGATAGACAGATAGATAAAGAAGATGCTTCAAGTCCTGTAGGTGCTGATGTGACACCCTAGTGCTCAGTCTGACATCTTTTATCTTCTATGTGCTCTGGAAAGCAAAAGCGAGAAAATTCTGCCTCATAAAATTGATCCACGTTGCATAAGAGTCTCAGCTATGTGAAAAAGTTCAGACATGTTCATGACCAGTATTTTTTTTTAGCTCAGAGAACAGACAATTATTTTTTGCTACGAATCTTAAAATACAGCGTAGAGTTGGGATTGGATTTCGATCGACGGGCCTTTGCAGATGACTTTATTTTTAAGCCACGCTATCATTAAGTTACGTTTAGAGCGTGGAGCGTGCAATATCAGTATAGGTGTAAGGTTGAGACCACAAGAGCAGTCACCCATTATGTGTGAGCTTGCTTTGAACAGCTTAAAGGTTTGAGTTGGCCTGCCGCCATGGCAAACAAAACATGTTGGCCTGGTTGCCACAGTAACTGGGCTTTTAAGAAAATAATTGGAGAATGCATGGGTTTGCTTCTCACAAAGTGCCAAGGAATAGAGCAGTGACCTCCAGCATAGTGATAGAGAGAACTGCAGGAGGCATCTGCCCAAACGCTTTTCATTTCCTACATACAGAGACTTAGTGCAGTGTTGAGTGTTTGATATTATAATGCAGCAGCCTCAGACCTCAGCTCACATTTTCCAACATTTCTCCATTTATTTATTTATTTTGTTCTCTTTAGGCCAGTTTCATTTATGCTCTATTTAGAACTGATTGTCCAGTGGCTGTAAAAAATAGCACTTCATCTGGACTGATTGTTATAATGAATAAGTACAATTACTAAGGCAGCATGAAATCCAAACTGACTAAATTTACTTCCCAAATACATATTTATGCCCTTATTGTGAATGATTCTGCAGTGCATGTTAAGTAAAAAAAGTTCAGCTTTCATTAAAAATAATAACCTGCTTTTGCCACAGAAACAATTTTCCTTTTCAGCTGACATCACTTTTTTACAGTCTTGCTAATAGGTAGCGCAATTTTATGCAGGTTAACATTAATGCGATAATGACACACTTTTTCTTAAGAATGGAATGAAACCTTACTTTTTAATATTCTTTTTTAGTCTGAAATATGTCATATTGCATAAGTAAAACGGTTTAATGCATGATGATTTTAATTGCATGAAAAAATTTAAATAGATTTTTTTTTTTTTATTGAGACACAATTATTATTATTTTTTATTTGTTATAGTCCTGATGTAGTCTCAAATAATGAAAAAAGTAAATATGTCTAGTTTCATACATCATTGTTAATTCAGTTTTGTAGTAATGCTATTGGCTTTTCTGTTCAAATAAAGTTTTTTCGGACCAGTGAGCTCAGGTCATGATGACAGTAAGAGTAAACAGAAGAAAACTATTTTAAAGGGATAGTTTACCCAAAAATACAAAATTCAGTTTCTAACCCATAAGACAATAGTCCAATGGTTCAACTTTAATTTTTTAACTTAATTAAGCTACAAGAATTACAGTTGAACCACTGATGAAACATGGACTATTTTAACAATGTCCTTAGTACCTTTCTGTGCCTTGAACGTGGTAGGAGCCTTGCAGTATATGGAGAAGCATAAAGCGGATTTCATCATATCTTAATTTGTGTTCAGAAGATGAATGAAGGTCTTACACTGTGTCCTAACTACAAGCGCCAATACAAGCAATTTGAAACGACGACGTTGTGACCATACAAACACCATACAAACTATATGACTGTGGATAATCTCTGGTGATTGTGTGCTTTATTCAAAGTTTAGCATGTCCAAAATGAGTTTAAATATCATATTAAATATTAAATATCATAAGCAGATGTTGTCAGTCACTCAGTATGTACATTTAATGAAGTTAAAAAGGTTTAATATATTATGAATTAGATTATAAACGTATCCATTCCATTGCTAGAGCAGTGCTCTTTCAGAGAGAGCCCGCCCACATAAGCTTCTGATTGGCTGTGATGTTTGATTGATTCTGTCGCATCGCATCATGTATAGTGTGGACACCCACATTGCTTGTCGCTGGAATCTTTCGCATTGCGTGTAGTTAATTACATAGTGTTACAGGTTTGGAACATCATGAGGATGACTAATTAATTAAATAAAACATTTTTTGTGTGAACTAACCCTCTAATAAAAAAGGTATTTTCTAAATTAATATTTGTATTTTCTAATAAATACATTTATTTGTATTTTTATGAGTATAGTTATTTTATAAACTAAATAACATTTTACAGTTGTTTTATAAATGAAATAAATAAATTTGACATTTAGACATTTGTTGATGATTTTTTAAAAGAATGAATTTCTGGATATTTCCAATGCATTACGTACATTTGCTGGATTTTTTACTACTTCATACTTCATTGACCACTAAAGCGTGGTTTGTTTGTGGTTTAAGTGCTCCAAACTGTGCCCGGGCGTGGTTGGTTTAGCAGTCCCTGGCCCGCTTGGGAGAGGTGTGCCAGAGCACGGTTCAGCTGGACTCGGGTGGATAGTGTGAGCGCTAACTGTGCTGGAGCATGGAACAGGACGTGCAACGTCACGTTTTTGCGATGCTCCAAAACCAATATGGTGGGGAAAGGGTTGCTTCGGTCTACGGCAGAGATGCAATTTTTGTTAAACAACAGACTGTGAACCACCACGGACCAAACGACTTAAAAGCGTGCTCCGACACGAATGCTGAAACCCTATGTGAGTGCAGACCAGAGGGGGAGGGGGGACAATCGTACTCAGGCCCGGTTCACGGCAACCATGCCTAGTGTGAGTACACCCTAAGTTTCAACTCTAGACATTGTCTCATATTTGATCTTTCTTGGATTTAACTTCAAGTGGTCTTTCTTTTTTATAGTCTTGAAGAACATTGAGGCAGATTCAGAAGACTTTTATTGAGCATTTTTAAATTGATATAAGTTCAGGTCATGATGACAATAAAAGCGAACAGAACAAAGCGCTCAAAAACCCTATACAATGCAACAGCTAAGCACTTCAAACGAACAGTTGGCTTCAAAGATTACTATTACTGTGGCCACCTGAACTCCCCAGCAGTTGCTAATTGATGGAAATAGCTTGAAAGAGGAAGGATGCCAGACTAAAACCACGGAGTGATTAACAAAGTGGAACACTGTGGATGTGGCAGGTCTGTGGAAGGCTTGTGTGTCTTAACAAAGTGTTCTGTGAAAATTTTAAGTATTCTAAATAAATTAGTTTAAAGCACTTCCCAGGAGTCTGTACAAGCAGACGTCTCGCAGTCACGCTTTGCAGGGGCTTTTTGGTATGATTGGACTTGAGAAGCAACGATTTTGGCTGCCTGCTGAGCTCAGAGGCCAGCCAGACTGACCTGGCATCAGGTCCAATCTCAGTCTGACTGTCATTACTGACTCTAAAGGAGACCTTCGTCCCCCGCCAACCCTCCCTCTGACTACTGCGCCAATCTAGGCAAGGATAATAGGTGTATAGGGTGACAGGAAGGGATATATACTACCCAGATAAAGTATCTTTAGCTCTTAAGCAGGTTATAGGCAGCTGATATTATGATATAGCAACTGGCTGAATTGTAGGACTTGTCATAAAAAATTGATAATTGAAAATTGAAAATATGAAACAGGATGTAATGTCCTCAATTTCAGGTTGCAATAATTCTGTCTACTGAAAATAAAAGCTGTACTCTGTATTTTTATGGGTTTTAAAACATAAAACCAAAATGTGTTTTTGTCTTAGGGCAATTTTGATTAAAAAAATTGATACACTTCTAATGTTTACTACTGTATAGTAGATATACGATACCATATCACGATGTACACATCCACGCTAGTAGCACAGCTGGCGTTTTCCCTGCGTTTATAGGCCATGTGAACGGCCCCAAAGTGTCTCTATACTGGACAAGAAAGGTGACCATTGACAACCATTTGAACTGTGTGTCAGTTTGTCATAAATAGAAGTAGCCACATGACCCGATGCCAAAGAACTAATGCCGAGGAAAAGCCTTAGCTTGCATTGGGGCAATAAAGTTGCACTAGAACCTGGTCCAACTGCAACTGGTGCAGTCGCACCGGGGCAACGCAGCAAATGGACCCATACCACCTTCAGTAGGCAGTAGTCTGTAGTCAGCATTCAAACAGGGAAACCGGAAGAGCTGTTAGCTGCTTTTATTATTGTTTACACCAGCCAAAAGAAAGAGAACGGCTCTGTCATTGGTTTTGCTTTCATCGGTTCTGTTTGTTTTTCGCTAGGCTGAATAGCCAATCCGAGTTTGCATTTGGTGCAAAAACCACAGAAAAACAGTTGATGAAGTCTGACTAGGTTTAGTTAAGTAGATGGATGCTCAAAAGGTCGCTTACCAAACGTTATAAGGAAACATTTGTTCTAGCATTTTTCTTCTTTCAAACATTTCTACTTTGTGTTGTCTCATTTCTGACCTTGCTGTGTTTTGTCTCAAAATTAACTTCAGGCGGTCTTTGTTTTTCATTTTTATGTCTTTTGTTAGAGTTAGATGGAGGTAAAATTACTAACAGAGACTTGCATTTACCATTGTAAAAGTATATCTGAAGAGTATAGATGCAAAAGCCATTTGAAATCTACTGTACAGTACTTCTAAAATGATCCTTTTTATTAGGCTCCTATGTGGAGGTGTAGTAATTTCACTTTAATGGCAATAAATAGGTTGCCACTGAAGTAAAATAACTGAACATAAACACATAGGAGCCCGAGAAGAAAATTTCAAACAGTACTTGGAGGCTTTTGCATGTGAACTCTTCATTTATACATTTCAGTCACTTTTATTTCAAATTAACTGACATTGCATTCAAGGTATTCCACTTTTTACTTTTTGCATTTGTATGAATGACTTGCCCCATTGCTGTGCCATGTAGTTTTATGAATAGTCTGAATAAAAAAATAAAACCAAAAGCAACTATTTTACATTTATTTCAGAAAATGCATTTATTTTATAGAATGCAAGTACATTAATTTAGTTAATTTTATAAATAACTAACTAACTTGCTGTAGCTCGTTTTTATTGCTCTCAGCTCACAACATGAACTTGCATTACATTGTATAAACTTACTGACGCATCTGACCTTTCTGTTTTTTTTCTTTTTATTTGACTTCATGGTTTCCTCTCCACCTCAGACTATGCAGCGTTTAATACCTAATTACTCTGCAATACCCTAATTGTCTTCTCACAACTCCTGTCTTATCGTGCCTCTGAACATGACCTTATTCACACATGCCTTTGTCATCGCTACCGTTTCTAAATGAAAACATCTTACAGTCAAATGAGGCCAATTGACTCGCATTGCAAGGCAATAAGCGCAGCATAAAGCTTTCGGTTATAGAATTGAACTGAACGATCTTGGCATGAGAATGAAGGCTGATAGCGTCGTGCGGCGCTGGTGGAGTCCAGCATCGGTCCCCTGATGATAGACTCCCTTTTCACTCCATCACTTTTCTGACAGCCTGTAAAGGATAGCTTTTGAATTTCAGATCAGCACAGCCAGCAAGTCTCCATCTCCGAGATGCATGGTTGGCAGCTCTTTCATCCCTAAAACGCATGCACTGGAGTATACAGGAGATCCTGGGGAGAGCGCTCGAAGAGGTTGGAGATGAATCAGACATTTTGCTGTCAGCAGGGCTATTTAAACAGACAGGGAGGGCGTATCATCTATCACGAGTTGCGCCGCTTAACACGTCTAAGCTGCAGCACTTAGAGGTGTTTTAGAACAATGCAAGCAAATCTGAAGCTTATCGGAGCGTTTCAGCCCCCGTGACCATAAGCAAAGTGTCAACTTGCGTTCTTGCCGTGTTAACGATGTCATAATGACTCGTCCTGGGGTGAACCTGCTTATTAATACGGCCATCTCGCATTCATTGTGTTTTTCTCTGAATTAGCCCAGTGCTCTTACACTATAATGATTACACTATTAAAAAAAGGGCAGTGGAGGAAAGGTGGCAGGAAACAGCAGAGAAGGCCGAAAAGGTCGGGTTGGTCATAAAGCCACGGCAGGCCCAAATGAATGAGTGGGAAATTTAAAGGAGGGGCACTCACAGTCTGCATTCAGTCACTGCATAGCCAGGCTTTGCTCTTAGAATGCTGATTAGCCTCCATGAATGGCTCTATGGACTCCTCTCTCTCCGGCGTCTATCAGAGCCCAGTCATTACAGCCTATTTGGGCCTGAGGTGGGAGATGAATGGTGAAGCTTTTTCCTCCTGCTTTGGAGTGAGGCTCACCTCCAGGGCACCACGGAGAAAGGGAGAGAAGTGTTGGGTGTTGTTGGCGAGAAGATAGCGTTTTTTAGAAAGAGGGAAAAGCTGTGCACTGGTTTGGTTTAGCAGTTTTGGGTGCCAAATTGCTGCTAAATTCACAGTTTTATGTTAATCAGAGATGATCATGAAAAGATTTTTAACACAAACGTAGCATGTCGTCCTTTTTATTGTTCCTTTGCATAAAAATGAAGGTACTACTTTTTCTCTCACCCCCTGTAACTGAAAATTAGGAAAAATAAACAGGTAATATGAAAATGTGTATCTTTACACGAATAAACACTTGACAGAGGAAAGCAGTTAATTTAAATAGATGGCTATTAAAGAAATCAAAGTAGAATTTTTATGAGGATTTGCAGTTGTGTCACCTTTATCGAAAACAGGCAAATAAATTAGGCTAATTGTCATTTTTATGTTAAATATTTATATATAATTTTATTTATGTATATTTACTGAAATATAGTTATATATTCATTTTATTTTAAAGTAATTAATACTTTTATTTGGCAAAAATGCATTAACTCAGATTTCTATTTCAAGTGAATACTCTTTTAAACATATTCATCAAAAATCAATAATTTAATAAAAAAATCAATAATTAATTTTTGGATACTTTTAATTCTAATCTATCATATTTTCTACAATATTTGTAGAAAAAAATACATTGTGGGTCAAATTTATCTATTTTTCTTTTATGCCAAAAATCATTGGGATATTAGACCATGTTCCCTGAAGATATTTAGTCAAATTCCTACTGTAAATATATCAAAACAAAATTTTGATTAACAATATGCATAGATTATGCTTGTTCATCTGAACAACTTTAAAGGCAGTTTTTTCAATACAGTATTTGATGTTTTTGAATATGATTTGTTTTACACCTGCAGATTCCAGATTTTCCAATAGTTGCATCTCAGCCACATATCATCCTGTCCTAAGCATACATCAATGGAAAGCTTATTCATTTATCTTTCAGGTGACATATAAATCTATAAAAATTACGTTTATGAATGGTTTTGTGGTCCAGGGTCACATATACTATATATACTATACATATTTATTATTAGGGATGTCATACAGCAATACCAATCTTTTCCGATACTACCGTGGTCGCATGACTGGATAAAACTATAGGTCTTCTGAGAAAAGTTTGCTCAGGCGAATGAATTGAACGGGAGGTAGCGGGAACTACAATTCCCATCAGCCCAGGCGTGGCCATCATTCTTTGCGGTCTGTTGTCGCTACAGATCAGTGTTG
>JAUMHP010000084.1:9068835-9079057 GCA_032361065.1 Enteromius trimaculatus
CTTTGCTGCATCGATGCTGAATCGTTCATGCCCCGCATCGCGATGCATCGCCGAATCGATTATTGTTGACACCCCTAGTTGATAATATTTATTTATTTATTGTAAAGCATGCATGACCATAGTGTTTACGAAAGATGGCAGTTTGATCACTCGCTTCTGACATATGTACTATTTAGTAGAACACTGTCACTGCTATCAAAAGTTCTCTACTCATTAAAAGAATGCAGAAAATAAAATGGCTTATATATGCACCTTTAAACTGAAACACATCCCTCATCTCTACTAATTTCTCACCATTTCTGCTATAATTATGCTATCAAATCATGCACCATGCTTGTACTTTTCTTAGCAATCAGACATTATTTTCACCTGCCAGAAGATCGAGCAAAAAATAAATAAAAAATACTGAGTAGGGCTGCACAGTTAGAGGGGAAAATCTCATTGACATTTTTTTAGAAATTCTAGGTTTGCAGTTTAAAATAATTTCTGTCAAAATGCAAACATTATATATTGTGTTATACATATTGTTGCATATTATGTATAATCACTATGATACTCGTATTACCATTACTAATTATTATTGTTATTATTATTGTTATCATTAATCAATTACAATATACTATGTAAATGAAAATACTAATATTTCTCTGTTTTTGTTTAGAAGCAGTTTATAAGCACTTCTTATTATAAAGCAGTGATGGGAAGATGTTTGGTGTATGTTGCATTCCCAAATCCACTTAAAGGGACAGTTCACCCAAAAATTTAAGTTCTGTCATCATTCCCACCACAAGAATGTGGTCCTTTTTCATGACACGCTAATCTTCGGTTGAACCATCCCTTCCAGCATATACCTGACAAACTCAGAAGAGATGCAGAGAATAGCCTGTGTGACGCATTTATATTTACTGAATAATGAGCTGATTCAAAACACTGAAAACACCAGAAAATGAGCCGCTTGCCTGTAATCAAACACAGAGCTGTGCTTCACTCTGAAACAAGCAGTGCATAAATTTATTTAAAGTGCATGGAAATTATGGATTTTTGACCTTTCATGAAGAGTGTAACACAGCTCTAAGTGAATGAAAACACCCTACAAAGTTTGGAAAGAGGATGATTGTCTCTCAAAAGAAAGAGAAATTACATAAAAATGAAATCGACCAATCACTGCAGATTATCATCACTCAAAGTTTGAAAAAAGGTATCGTTGAATGAATATTTTGGGAGTCACTGAGCAAGTGAGAAAAAAATAACTGCATATTATAAGACAATGTTTTTTGACCTAGCATGCATGTCAACCTGTTGGGGACTTCCAAAACCAAAATATGACCATTTCATTACCCATAATATTTCAAATAATCATAGCACTAGACCTGAGGACTGGAATTACTGACTAATTCCAATAACCGCCAAGAAAACCCTAGTGACTGCATAGATGCTAAAAACTACTCTGAACATGTAAGTAACATCCCTGGCAACCAGCCACATCGTTCTAGCAGGGAATTTGGCAGCACTCGTGTTTTCTTAAAGACTTGATTGTCATCCCGGGGGTTTTGAAAGCCCAGCTGACATTTCTCTAAACTCTTTGTCCTTCATTCAGGTCAGCTGGCGGCGGGTACATGTGAAATCGTGACTCTGGACAGGGACAGCAGTCAGCCGAAGAGGACCATCGCCCGGCAGACGGCCAGGTGTGCCTGCAGGAAGGGCCAGATTGCCGGCACTACCAGAGCCAGTCCAGCATGCGTGGATGGTAAGAATGAGGAGGGGCTGAGGTGGGACTCATCCAGGCTTTGGTGCCACTGCCTCTAAGCCCACCAGAGCATCCATAGCTGGGGCTTTCAGATTCCAGTCTGATCCGTGAGATTACGCTGCTCAGTGAGTGTGGCTGAAGTGTCACTCACAGGATTTGGGATGTTGCTGCAGGTTTCATCAGTGCCTGAGGTCACGTGTGCCGAATCTGTTACGAGGTGACGGACGCTGGGGAAATTTAAAGTTGTTGAGATTAGCTCAGAGCTGCTGTGTGTTATTTAAATAGCAAACTTCTGTAAACACCAAATGACAAGTGAATCTAGACTACAGGTTGGCGTATGAACACACTTCAGCTTCTGAAATCTTTAAATACACAAAGCTGCATTTCGAGTCCAGCATGAAAGAACTGAAAGAGTTGCGGTTCAGTAACTAAATTAGACATTCATTCATTAAATCCGATGTTAATGAGTTCATTAGATCAATGACTCATTAGACTGATTCAAACTATTAAATCTTTTTCAGCCATTCATTAAAAGAACTGGCTCATTGAGTAATCAGACTATGTACATTTGTTTTTGTTATTTAAGTGTCAATCTTTCCTAGGGTATCATGTGAACAAAATTAAGGTTCTAAAATGTTTAAATACATAAAGCTTCGTTTAGAGCCGAACATGACTGAACGACTTGTGGTTTATTAAGTGAGTCAGATGTTAAGTAACTGATCTAATGGTGAAGGATTTGTCAGGCTGATTTAAATCAGTACGTTTTAGAGCTATTCCTCATTTGTTTATGAATTGCATTATGTTAGTTAAATTGGATATCTGTTTTGGTTAAATACCAAACTTTTGCAAACACAAATGAATCTTACCTATAGGTCGTCATATGAACAGTTCAGTAAGTGAATCAGATGTTCACAACCTCTCTGACAGATTGATTAAATGTAGTATTTATCAGACTAATTCAAAATAATGAATCTTTTTAAATGATACAAAGGTGTTGAATCATTAGAGTCAATTACTGATGAATCAGACTCTGACTTTGAACAAATGAATCTTGACTACAGTCATTTCACTAAACTTTTAAAATCATAAAATACAGTAAGTGAATCAGATGTTAATTACCACCTGACAAAATCAGTGAGATAAGTAAGTGAAGGGTTTGTCAGAGTGATTCAAAGCAATATGTTTTTCTGATCGGTTTATTAAAAGAACTGTCACTTGTTCAAGCTATTTACATTTTTTCCCTGAAGATCTGTTTTCATTCAAATACAAAAATGTTAACTAAAATTAAACATGCACAGCTTAATTTTAAGACAAACATGACATGACTTGCAGTTTAGTAAGCTCTTTGACAGATTTAGTGAGTTCGTCAGACATTCAACCAATACGTTGCAATTCATTAAAAAAACTGGTTCGTTAGACTCATTTGTTCATGTTCATTTCACTGTACGCCTGTTTTGTGAAGTGAACATAATAGAAATACATAAGACAGAGTCTTTTTATCTCATTACTTTTTTTTTTGCTGTATCCGAGAAGCAAGGGAGAGCTTTTTTAATTATATTTGCCATTTACAGCTTTTCCAAGTACATTCGTTGTGTTTTGCCTTTTTTAGTTTTAGTCTTGCGTGGACTGGTTTTCAGCGTGACCTACACTTATCCTCATGTGTTCGTATGTCTTCTTGCCTTCAGTTGTTGCTATGACACCAGAGTAATTTCAAGACATATTTCGTAAGGTAGGAGTTTCTTCGTGGCCAGATGAAAGTAGGTGTTCTTGAGTAATTGCTATTGAAAGACACAGTCCTCCGTGTTTCTAAGACCTTACATCACCTATAGTGGGCCACACCACATGCCAATCAGTAACCCCTGGCTGAAGAAATGCCGTAAAAAAAAAAAGAAGCACAGAATCCTGTAAACAATAACGATTACAAACATAAATTGAGCAACAACAGAACGATGCAAGCAGGAGGAAAAATGTGCCTCAGTAATTCCTCATTGCCGTTATTGGAAAATCGCCTCATGGATTACGAACCAAATTGACAATAAAAATCAGTCACTCTACGTTGGCATTTTCTAACAAGATAGCCGGATACAATTTCTCCATCGGTGCGTGCAGAGGTCTTGAGGCTTTGGCCTTTCAAAAATGCAGTTATTTCATAACAACCAATGGATTCTGCTCTTCGGATATAATTTTAAGGCTTAGAAAGAAAATCTCAGTGTATCCAATTGACAATTTACCCCCTGCATGCAAAGACAATCTTTTCTTGAACTCGACAGCTCCCTCAATATTTCCTCAGTCTTGTTTGTCGTTTAACTATTTACCCCACTCACTTTTAATTTTGTGTAATTCGCTACTCTGAGTGTCTGAAGCTATTAAAGAAATATTGATTTCTTCAGCTGTTTTGTTTCTTTGGATAAAAAGCTTCTGCTAAATATAGCCTGATCTCTTGAAATGAGGCAACGCTGCTGTTTTATCTTGTTCTGTGCCCTGTGGCTTTATCTGATAAAAGGCAGGTAATCAGACAGGTTTTGATACCGAGAAAGAATAGCCTCACGTCTGCCATTATGTATTAGTACTAAGACTGCCAGGCTTTAGTCTCACGACAGCAGGACTGAGGAAACATGCCCTGCTGATGGAAGGTGAGCAGACTTTTGTGTTTAGCACTTTGAAGACCGGAGAACCAAGATGACACTGTAGATCACATGCGGCTCAATGACAAATAAGAGTGTCTGTGGTGAAAAGAGAAACATCAAAAATCTTGTGTAAACTGTCAAGTTCATGTTCCAGAAGTAATTAAACTTTAATCGAAAATGTCATGTGTTGCAACACATTCAAAAATGTTAAATAAATCTGACTGCACACATCTTTATTGTTAGTTCAAAAAATAAAAGTAGCTTTTGCAAATATCATGAATTAATGTGAAATATTAGTATTTGAGGAGTTATGACATTTTACATACTGAAGTAACAATCATTTTTAAAAAAGAAAAAGTTTAAAAAGAATAGTTTTTATACGTACATACACACATAGACTATATTACACATACAATATAGAAATGAATTTTTACTCATGTTCTTTTAGGCAGCACAACTGTTTTTAACAAAGATGATAATAATTATAATATTGGAAGGTCAATTTACATTAAGTGCAAATAGCCTGCCTTGTTGGCAGAGGCTGTTTAGACTAACTCTGCCACCAATGTGTGATTGAACTACTCAACATTACAAAAAAACGATTGTTTGCTGTCAGTGTTACGCATTGCCGTGCGGAGAATGGAGAAGCAGGAGATGAAGAATACATCAAAGTCTTTTAAGATAAATGCTAGAGAAAATGTAGCACGCACAATATTACATTGACAACAAGAATCACGGACAAACTCAAACCGAAAAGGACATGAACTAAATACACAAGGACTAATGAACTAGACAAGACACACCTGGGAGCAAATTAACTTATAATCACATACAGACACTGGAAGGACCAAATAAGGGAAAACAGGAACTAAAACAGGCAGACGTGAACCGAAACTAAAACAAAGTTATTTGTTATTATTGCATACTGTTTTATAATGTACTCTACACTGAGGTATCATAATTGCCACTATTTGCAATAAGTATTATAAATAGCAAAACATCCTGCTATTTTAACACAGTGTAAATAGAAGTATTTATAAAATATGCTATTTTCACCTTTCACAGTGTAAATAGTCTATATCGCTATGTAATTAAAACTGTAAAAATGTAATTTGCCTAATAATAAATGTTTTCAGTGCAGTAAATTAACATTAGAATTTATTATTCTAATTAATATTAGACTTAGAGTAAATATTAGAGTTCCTTTCTGATTATGTGACAGAAATCTGAAGAAATGACTAATGAAAATTCAGCTTTGCCATCAAAGAAAAGATTTTCAAATCTATTCAACAGAGAACAGTTATTTTAAAATTATCATAATATTTCACAATATTAAAGTATTTGCTGTCATTTTAATCAAATAAAGCAGCATTGGTGAGAGTAAGAGAATTCCTTCAAAACATAAAAAAAACCCCTCAACTTTTGAACAGTAATATATAGTCGAAACCTGGAGGCGTAGCACTTAACTGTATCTTGGTGTTTAACGCTCACACACAGTGAAAAATGAAAAAAAACATTCTTTCGAAGGAAACCAGGCTGAAAGGATGTATAATTCATGTTAGTAGTATAATTAAATTTTCACTTACACTAGTACAGTGACAGGTCAGTTCTATCTGCAAAACCGCCTGCATGTAAAACAAGGAAATAAGAGCCGAAAACACATTTGCTCTTTGGAATCTCTTAAGACGTCTTGGGCAATGACGACGGCATGGCAATTAGAATGAATTTATCATCAAACCAACAGGAAATTAAACCGTCATGAAGTTTTCATGTAGAACAGAATCAAAGTGGCCTGGAAAGATCTGGCATCAATATCGCATCAGACAGAAAAAGCTAAACGAGAGGCGGCTGCGGTATGTTGGGACACAGAGGGACTGCGGATTCTGCCTGGAAGCGGGCGGGAAGTGACAGCAACAGAACCCAATTCCCTCAGCTGGTGGTAGCGGGGAGGTGAGAGCCGACAGCTGGAATATGCCCTGAAAACTATGCAGAAAGTCAGAGGAAGGAGAGCATTTTAACAATTAGACAAGGTGATCGTCGGCCAGGTGTCAGGATAATCAAGTCCCACTCACCGAGCACCTGCATTAATTCCATATCTTTGACTCCGTTATCGAATCCGGAATGTCAGCCCAAGGATTAGTAATGTTTCCCTAGTCACACAGCCTAGATGGATGTGATAGGTCAGGGCTGACCTCAGGCAGCCAATTCAAAAGCATCTGCCTCGTATCGCGGGTGTCTATGCGCCAGCATTACAAATGGGATTCCGGCTCCCCAAAACATTTGGGAGTGGCTCGAGAAGTTCTGCGCCATCAATCAAGACACCAAAGTCAAGATGGAGCTTGCTTCATAGGGGGATTATATCACGTCGGGGACACCAAAAGCTACTGCCGTGTCCACATTGTTTAGATTTAATACAGGTTGCGGTTGCTGGCGTGGCTTTATATTTTTGGATAAGGACACAAAATATATTGTTATTTGGCTCACCCACTAAATAAATACAGAGACTTGACATAAGTGGTCCCACTAGAAACTAATTATATAATGCATCCTCTGTGTTTCCACAATGCTCTAAAAATTAGCATGCCCTGTGATGAAGTGTCTGCAGGTGTGCCCATGAGAACACAGATTACACAGACTCTCCGCCTTGACTCCTCATATATTATTTTACACAAACATCCTCTCACAAAGATACCTTCATTTTGGTTTCTAGAATCAATTACGGAGGTAAGGACCATCAGTGTACACATATTTGTGCATTTGGCGATTCATCCAAGTGCATTATTATGTTTCAAGGGCACCAGCAAAGCAAGGTTTGGGAGGGTGTAATAAAATGTTTTGAACAAAAAAAAGATACAGTATAATATTTGAATATTGTTAGCTAAAGGTAAAAACATTGAAAACGTTTTAATTGCTTGAAATGTGTTTTACTGAAATAAAATATCATTTAACATTTGTGAAAACTACATTTAAAATGAAAATATAAAAAACTCAATATTAGTTAAAAAATATGTTAAAATATTAACTATACAATCTAGTGGAATACAATATATAAATATGAAAATACATTTACTATGAAATACCACAATTTAATAAACTGAATCTTTAAAAAAAGGTTACATTATTAATAAATCTAAAAAAATATTGTGTATACATCTAATTATACTTCAAATTATTATAATTAAATACATTAAAGAAAGGAAAATTATTGAATGAAACATTTTAATGTCTTAAAAAGTCATTTAATGTCTTAAAGAGTCAAATTTTAAGTAGTACCAGCAAGTAATGTTAGACAAAATAAATCTTTCCTTGATTCTGAGTTGAGTATGACTATAACTAATGAACTTATGGTTCAGATGTTTATTAAGTAACACATGCAAACCAGAGAGTTTGTGTTTGTTTTTGAGTGAAATATGTGCAATAGAAAAATCATCAGCTTTGTGAAAAGCGACACAGGCAATACTATTGTAATGGCATTGTGAGAACTAAGGACGCAAAACAATAGATAGAAAATATTCATTGATATTCACATCCAATTCATTAGCTGGCCAATTTATGACATCGTAAATTCCCCTCTGTGGAATTTCATCACAGTGGGGGGCTTAACATTGAGAACAGAAGGGGCTTGGCTTAGAAACTGTTTGAAACGTAAGCTCATGAATTCATTATAATCAACAACATGTGTTACTTGTAAATTATGGGCATTTCCTGTGGAAGCAGGGCTGATGTGAATACTAGTGTGTGCCATTACTGTGAATGTTAAACATATAGGATTCTCAGACTGTGTCCGCTGTAAAAGTGTATGGACAGATGTTTGATGTTCTCGTCTGTGCCAAACGTTTGAGTAATCACAGTCCGCTGCAATGAGCAGCCCATCTCATTTATTGTCCCGATAAATCTCGAGTCCGGCCTCTGCATCGGTCATCAGTCACTGCTAAAGTCTTAACTGGGGCAGGAATGACAGGGCCTTGAGGACTGGAACTACCTTTCCTCAGAACATTATGAAGAACCCATTATAAAAATCAAATTTAGGTTTAAAAAAAAAATGCAGAATTTTCCCAGTGTCTGCATGTATGCGAGATATTTAATATTTGCAAATAAATAAGCAACATTTGGTTGCTTTTAATGTGCACGTTAATAATAAATGTAAACTGAACGGTATAGTTTATACAAAATGTAAAATTCTGTCATCATTTACTTACACTCGCTAAGCCACTGACTGTGTGAAACTATAAAAAATAAATACTATGGAAAGCAATGGCTACCAGGAGCTGTTTTGGTTACTAACATTCTTTAAAATATCTCATTTTGTGCTTTATTATCATTTTGTGCTCACAGAAGAAAACAAACTAGTACAGGTTTCTAACAAGTAGAGAGTAAACAATGACATCAGTTTTTATTTTTGGGTGAACTATACCTTTAAGAAGTTCAATGTCCATGAACTGTCACTTTCATCTTATCTTTGATTCAAACGTGTCATCACAGTAGCATTGCAAATTTTCAGTTTGTTTTTTAAAAATGTTCAAATTGTAATTTTACTGTATTGCGATGGCCTTTTTTGTACTATTTGCATAGGGATTTGTGATCGGTCATTTTATTCTTGCATCAATTCCGAAGCACATTTGTGGGATCGTCTTCATATAAAGCTGACGAAGCACAGTTACACAGAACAAAACTTTTTTCAGCTTTCCAGAGCCTTTCCCGGTTTGATATCTCCTTGGGAAAACTCATTTTTTTGCATTTAATAATTTTGATTAATGATAAAATATTTGTCAATTGCAGAGCCACAGCTGAGAGGCACACTGAATATTTTAGGTTTACAAAAAAGAATTAGAGAGAAATCATTTTGGGTGTGATAATGGAGGTATCCAGTGATCTGTCACAATTTAGATGCCATCTGTAGCAGCACAGAGAGATGCATGAATAGTTAGCAAGAAATTCTTCTCACAAGAATTGATTGCAGGGATTATTTTGATATTTGTTTTGCCTTTTTCGAACGTGTGGATACTCCAAATATACAGATTATAATTCAGCAGATTCGATTTCCAGCATCTGGCAATAAGAGAAATTTGCAATGCTAATCTGAGTTAAGCAAGAGCAAGATGGTTTCATTCGGGATCAGGTACACAAAATCTTTATCTGGACAATGTCACATTTTAGTCTCAGTAAGCAACTTCCATATTACTTTTGTGCCCCTTTGACCAGAAACTCCAAGTTCAGAGAGTTCTTTGATGTATTGATTCAGAGGCACTTTGTGCACTCTGTCATAGTCTGTTTGGCATCCGTGGAGTGACAGTCTCAATGCTCAATAGCAGGAGACGAGGGACAGCTCATTAGAGACAGAGTCTGAGAGCTTACTGTGTTGTGCTGACAGGACTCTCTTTGGCTGTTGTTTGTGGATTTGTTGACTTTACTTGTTTAAAGTGTTAAAATGTTGATGATCTGTCATGTGTCATGCATCACTGGAGGCCAGAGTGATGTGACGTGTTGCCCGAGACAGGCAGAGAATGAGTTAGAGGTGGGATCTGGGGGGTTTTCGGAATAGCTGAGTATTTTACTATGAAATAAAGGGTTTTGGGAGCATCATTATTACAGTATGTCAACTTGACAAATCCCTAATGCAAGAGCAGACATTTATAAAATGTAACGGCTCCTAGAGCTTTCCAGCTTTTCATGTCCTTCAGTCTGACTCAGGATGCTGCTGCTTTGCTTTCTGATCTGACTTGTGTTTTTACAAAGCAGCATCAGAAATCACACAGACCTTCAGTGAAATCTTAAAATGTCTATCTATCTATCTATCTATCTATCTATCTATCTATCTATCTATCTATCTATCTATCTATCTATCTAT
>JAUMHP010000084.1:9087478-9109124 GCA_032361065.1 Enteromius trimaculatus
ACAAACAGACTGGTATATATACACACAGGTGGAGCTAATTGAATCATTGAACCTAATTTGGAACAGCTGTGAAGGAGCAATGCATTCTGGGGAATGGAGTCCAAGTAAGAAAACAGACACAAAACACAGAGTACATTGAATGCTGGAGTGCTGGGCGTGACAATAACGGATATATACAATCCGATTCAAAACAGTAAGATCAGTAACACTTTTTGTTACTATTTTTATACAGAATTCATTAAATATATCAAAAGTGAAAGCATTTCCATTTCAGATCAAAGCTATTCTTATGAATTTATTCTTTAATTCTGAAAAATCATATAAAGCTGCATTATTCAGCACCGATAATAGGAAATGTCTCTTGAGCAGCAAATCAGCATAATGAATTTTGAAGGATCATGTGCCAATGAAGACTAAAGCAATGATGATGAAAATTTATATTTGATATTTTATAATTTATATTTTGTTTCAAAACAGAAAACAATTTACAGTATTACCGTTTTTATACTTTTTTGATGATATGTGGTCTTGCTGAGTAAAATATTAAGCAATCTTATCAACCCCAAGCTTAATCAGATTTACTTATATTAATATAATTTCATTCGTTTTTGTTGCAGGTTTCCTGCATATGGATGTATAAAGATAAAACGTGCCATTCTTGTACAGGGGCCGTGCTATTATTATGGAATATTCACAAGCCCCTTTCAAAACTGACTCTTAGTATGAAGAAAAAAAGAGCAAATTGTGAAAGGCTTGTGGGTTTCTTTTTGCTGACCACAGCAGAAATTTGACTTTTACAAATGCAGTTTCATGGCACTCTTTTCGCTTCATGCCAGCTTAATATTAACACCCTCAGGGCTGGCCAAACAGCAATTATCGAGCTTGTGTTACTGTGTGTATGCATATGTGCATGTATACGTGAGTGTCTGTGCACCCAGAAAGGACAAACTCTTTGAGGACATCCCACTGTTCAGACAATATATAGAAACATCACCAACAAAAGCGGTAATCCACTGTCACACAGAAAGAAGCACAGGGTACATAGCCCTTTTGATTGGACAAGCAAGCCCCATTCAAAGAGTGGGAAATGAGAATGAGAGGCTTTGCTGCTTTACTGAAAATGGCCCAGTGCATCCAAGAAAAAAAAAAAACGCTTGGGAAGATTTCTATTTTGGCATTCAATGAGCAAGGCTGCGGGATAAATTATCACCATACTATCCATTTGCACACAAAAGGTGGCAACTCTAGAGAATTACGATGCTTTAGAAAATCTGGACTCATAAAGGGTTTTGTGTCTGAAGGACTTCGAAAATTCAAAGGCATCCCATAAAACACTTATGGGTTCACAGAAAAGGTCACACATATTATGTCTTGTGGATGTATTAATGAAAATTTGTATTTTAACGCTTCCATTGGAAGTGCCTCACTGTAACCCTTTTTTTTTAATAAAGAAAAAAAACTGGAATATCCATTTAACCAATAGCCACCAGAGAAATGAAAGGATTTACATTAGCCCTACACTGATTCACAAATATTGTCATATTCACTTTTTTTTTTCTTCCAGAACTTTTAGGCGAATACTGTAGGTTGCGCTATTGATCATTTTGTAGCAGACGTATCCAAATGGAGAGAGAGATATATTTGTCACTTCTTTGTAAACTGCTGGCTTACACATCGAGGTTGTTCAGGTCGGCTATTTTGGCTTTCCGCAAATGTATAAATTATTAGGTTGCAGGAGGCGCATTTATTATATGTGTTTTGTTGCCTGGAGGCTAATAGCTGCTTTTCAGGTGTAGTAGGGCACTGATGAATGCTAGCTAATCGCTAATGTTGGCTGAGGGTTTAGACACCATTTATCACGTCTTTAAGGGATCTGCACGTGGGAATATTAACAGCCGCATTGCCATGACTTAAGTCTCTAAAAAAGTCTTTAAGTGCATTAAAGCAGTGCTTTAGTTTGACATTAGATAATGAAATGAGAGAGAGTCCAATTAGTTCTAACAGCTTAAGAGTGGTTGAATGTAATGCAATGCCAAAATGCCAGACTTTAAATGCTACAACGCACACTAATGCACTCTCTTAGGGTCAAATTTACCCACCAGAAAAGGTTGGAGAGGGTGTCATTTTACCTCTCTAGATTGGCTGACGCTTTAAATTAGACTTATGTAGATAAATCAAATCACAATAGCGCTTTAGAGCACAGCAGTTAGCAGAGGCAGAGAGTGGTTGTCAAAATCAAGGTATTAATTCAAATCATTTTACTCAAATTATAAAACAATATTTTTCTGGCTCACTTCATGCCCTAGATGAGAAAAAAAAAAAGTGATTTTAAAATAAATCTTAATGTACATAAAACACTTTAAACAAAACTTTACACCTTGCTTACACAGAAAAAAATGTGCGCATAAACAACAACTAAATCAGTAATTATGAAATTCTTTATTATTTATTTAATTTTTTTTTAATATTTCTAAGAAATAGCAAGTAATACAGTACATTGACTTAAATATGAAATTAAGTAGAAAAACTGAAGTAGTATTTTCTTGTCAAACATACTCCAATAACCTTTATTAACCGCTTTGAAAATAAATTTTACACACATATACAGTATATACATTAAATAATTAAATATATGTATATCTATATCTATGTATTCAGAACATTACATGTTTTTACTGTTACTTTTGGTGATTTTAATTCATCCTTGCTGAATGAAATGATACATTAAGTTAAACTAAATAAAAAAAAATAATAATAATAATTACAAAAAAATCTGAGGGGGGCACTGTTAGTTTGAATGAGCATGACACTTCTGATTAGACCTGTTATAAAGTATGACCCAGAAGCCTTTTTAATGTCATGCTACTACAGTATCTTGCCTCTCAGAGGGGAAGCTGGCCCCCAGCCCCTCTCAGAGCTGAAATCAGCACTCCGCTGCACACGGGGCACTGACCCACCAGCCGGGATTTTAAACGAATCGGAGGATAGGACATAGGAGCAGCACCTGCCCAGATGGCAGGGTGCACAGGTCCCGAGCAGAGATACAGCATGGGCTTACCTGAGCGCTCGACCTGGATGGACGCCACAGACAGACCCCTGGGACAGAAAGAGGAAGGGAACGCTGAGATCCAGTCTGTTGGCCGTGACTTCCATACCTCCAGAGTTCATGCCTGGTGGGAAAGGGTTATGGATGACATTTGCCTCACCAACCTTTGGATTATTCAAGGCTAGTCCACGACGGTGCAAATCTGAAAAATTATTTCAGTTATCCCTAAGAGTGTAATCGATTTATGACTCCGTTTCTCATTTAAAACTGATATGTCATTGCTATGTATAATAAAAAATAATGCAAATTACCACAAAATAAATTTCCATACGCCAAATATTGAATTTTTACTTTTATTTGATATTCTTGTTTATTATTATTATTATCCTTATTGATATTAAATATAATAATTCTAATAGTAAATAATGCTAATAATTACCCATAGATAAGAAAAATGACTTTAATACAAATGTTAAGATAGGTTTACATAAAACACTTCATATAACTTGACATAAAACCCTCACTTAAACTTAAAAACACTCTTACTATACCTTACTATAAAACTTGCAAACTTTGATATATTCTACAATAACAACACTAATAAAAATCTATGAATGGCTATGAACAGCTTCAAAACACACAAGTTTTAACAGATGTGCTTTGACAAAATAAGCTTTACATTTATGCTTTCAAATGTAGGTGAACCATAACCACCGTTGTCTTTAAAGATATCAGCTTGCATTGAACCCGGGAAGTTGGCAACATGAATGAACACTGTCCAAAGTGAAAATATGATTTTATATTAAGAATATGTGAATATTAAGAATATGGCTGTAACCTAGCCAGATTGAATTCATCAAATAACGTTTTACAAATTAGAGGCACGCTAAACAATATTTATAAATTACAGTGATATAAAACATTCAAAAAGCCTTTTTCACAGCAGTTTATATAATGACTCCTTTTCTTGCAAAAAAGATGCAAAGTGTATCCTGAAATACGAATTATAAAATGTAAATGTGTCCCGAACGGCTTGAAATATGGATGCCTCTGCGCTTACGAGGGACTTGGGCTCTTTAAAAGCACTCAATGTAGGTCCCTCACAGCAGCGACTGCTCTCTCTGTCCTTCACATTTCACTGGTCAGTACCCAGTAATCAACACACATTACCCACACAGAGCCCGGGCTTAATTACCAATCACACACAGACCCATAAACACTCCAGCTCTTCCATATTCCGCCTGCCACTTACCTTCCTCCCCATTATTTAAATTCAAGATTATGAATGACTGACACACGAGTATGTAAATGTGTTTTGTTTTTGAGATTATGTGCAGTGGTTGATATGCTGATGAGGAACGGTAACTGCCTCTCGAGAGTGAGTGACATTCCCCTGCACAGTATGAGACCATCTCCTGGATTTTTCTCATCAGGCGTCCTGCGGAGAATAGTTTACTTCTTAACAACAAAGGGAAAATTGTTTACGGCATTCGCCCGACGGTAGAGATTTGACTTTGCCGTCCCGCGCCTGATTGGTGCCAGATTTTGGAAGAGTCGCCTCAAATATATTGTAAGACCCGTTAAGGTAGTTTATCTCCAGAAATTAAAATTCTGTTACCATTTAATCACCCTCAGGATTTTCATGGTTCCATGTTTTACTTTACTATAAACAATAATATTAATCATTTCATAATTATTATTATTATTATTAACAACAACATTAGCAATAATGTCATCTATAATAATAGTAATGCAGTAATTATTACAGTTAACAAGTTTTGTGATCATGGTTATTTATTATGATGCTGAAAATTATTAATTTGTTAATATAATAATAATAATAATAGAGTAAAAATGTATGTTTTATAATGTTTTATAGTAAGATTTATTGTAATGTATATTATTTTTAACAGCAATAATACTATTATCAACAATAATAAGACGGTATACTGTATATTACAGTATATTATTACAGAAAGTTTTTTTCTTTATGTTAATTATGATTATGCTTCTAATTATTATTGTTAATAATAATAAAGAAAATATTAAAAGGTACCAGGTTTTATGCTAAGGTTTATTATTATTAGCAGTATTAATAATAATAATAATATAATCTACAACAACAGCATCATGATCATGGTTCAATATTATGATTCTGATTCTGATTATTATTGTTAATAATAATAACAGCAAATATTTAGCAAGTTATCAAGTTCATTGCTAAGGTGTATTGTTAATAATAACCACAATTATTATACTAAATTATTATTAATAAATTATATGTCTTTATTGACAACAGTAACATTAAAATGAGTAAAAAAAAAAAGTAAATGATGGTTATTCTTATTATTGTATTTATTTAAAATAAATTAGTAAATAAATTTAAGAAAATACATTTGTTTTTGTTGTTAATATTGGTCTGAATATTCCTCAATAATATAGCTTTTTAATCAAAAGAAGAAATAAATTCATATAAGTTTGGAACAACATGAAGGTGTGTGAGCGATCTTTCATTTTTCTTTAAAATATTATTGAAATACATCTTTTGGAAACATTTGGGGAAGAAATCATTATGTAAAACCCCCAAATGTGGCTCATTTTGTTTTGCACACCCAGCCATCCATGAAACCATCCATTCATCCACGCTCACATACATCTATCAAACCATCCGTTCATTCAGAGCAACCCTTCTCCAAAAGCAGTTCCTATTTGAACAAAAAATGATCACAGCAGGGGCAGCGGAGCAGGAAATCAGGTGAGGGGAAACAGGAAGTTGCAGGTGTGGCACGGAGCCCATCTAAGCAGGAAGTGATATTGAGTAAGAGCAGATGGATCTGACATGATTACAGCTTGTAGTTGGAGAAGCCATCTGTTCTGGTGACTGTTTATAGCCGTGAACTAAGACTGTGAAGCAATATCCAACAGGCACAGAAGAGGGAGGAAGAACACTGTTGCAGGAGAAGTTTTCAATAATGGCCCTGGGAGATATCCAAATAACAAATGCAAGATGTTCATGTCAGTTCCTGCAGCCTTGTGCGTTCACTGCTGGGGCTTTTTATTTTTACAGAAAAATCCAGAAGTGAAATTACCATACAGACCAATTAATATTTCTCATTGCATATCCCTGTGAAAGTTTTACACTGAGGTTGAGTTTTAACATATTTCAGCTTGCACACATCAAGTCCTTTAAAACCTGAATGACAGAGGAACACAAAAAAAAAGTGTTTTACATCAGAACGCCATTCAATGAAGGTGAACAGTGACCGTGACTGTCAAGTAAGACTTTTCAGTCGCAGCAAGATTTGTGTGATATTTCAACAACGTCTCACGAGCAATTCGTACATATTTGTGCGAGGTGCAAAATTTGTGCCAATTCGTACTAATTCGTACGACCTCACTCGTACGATTTTGTATGATTTGTCTAAAACCACGTGATGGGTAGATTTAGGGGCGGGGTTATGTTTAGGTAATTCGTACAAATTTATACGAATTGGCATCTCGTAAAATACATATGATTTAGAATAAATCGTATGAATTCGTACGAGTGAGGTCGTACAAATTCGTTACGAATTAACCACCTCGTAAAATATGTACGAATTGCCATGAGATCAGGTTGGATATCTGGGGTATTTTTGTGTTGTTTTGCAGTGAAAACACACCTATAATTACCTGTAAATTGTTTTGTGCATAATTACTGAAATTGTGCTTCGGGTTCCTCATGCACAAGACAACAGTGACACCAGCGTAGAAATACTCATAATTCATAAAATTGTGACAAAAGCTTGAACCTTATCACTGAATCATGTAGAACATAACACTTTAAATGTTATGAACTATTAGTGTTTTTACAATTTAACAAACATATATTTAACAATTATATCATTAACTGTTGCAATATTGTTTTTGATTTTTTAATTTATGATATTATAAGCGATTGCATTCACAAAAAAAAATTAGTAATAATAATAATAATAATGTAAACAAATGTATAATATTATGCATTTTAAATCTATCTACTAGTGAAATCAGGTATTATGGAAACTAGCAAATATTCATGTTATACATTATAATCAGCATAACATAGTAGTTTAATTTTATTATCAAACCTTTGGAAGTTTCCTTTTTTGTTCCACACACTTAACATAAATTCATAAAATAAACATGAATTCCACATAATCACAAAATCCTGGAGTGAATCTTAACTATATATTTTTTGCGGATATTCATTAATTAAAAATGTTTCTTGAGAAGCAAATCATCAGCATATAAGAATGATTTCTATAGGATCATGTGACATTGAACACTTGCATAAATGACATTTTATATCACGTTCAAATAGAAAACGGTTTTAAATTGTAGTACGATTTAAAAATTTTAGAGTTTTTTGCAGTATAAAAGTAATGTCGATGAGCAAAAGAGACCCAACATTTTTTAATAACAGTGTGTCTTTTTAAAATAACTTTCTCCATTCACTAACATTATTTGGAAGAGAGCAACATTGTGCTAAACATCTCTTTTTGTGTTCCACTGAAAAATGTACATTCCTACAGGATTGGAATGACGAGGAGGAGTAAACCTTAATGTAATCCTCATCTTGTGGGGCTGAACTATCCCTCCATGTTTTAGTAAACAGCATCTGTTGGCTCAGAGAAGCCACTGTCTCTCACTCATCTGGACTCATCTAAGTCAAAGCTAACAGAGCTCAGCAGCGTCTGGTAATGAAAGCACAGGTGCCTTTGACTGTCCACCAGCATCCTGAGACATTTGCTCAGAGAAAAGAAAGAGCGCGGGTAAAAGTGGTGCAGTACGCTTCTAATTCCCTCTACTGCGCGCCTCCACATTAGTCATTCTTGTCTTGGCGCCTCAATTAGTGGCATGTATGTTAGATGTTTTCTCACTTTCAGCCCTCTGCCTATGCTTAATTGCCCACCTAGGTCACTGTTCAGAAATTAGTTATCGTTTCGGCTATGGTGTCAGGCCGGGGTGTGAATGGCTTCTGAGACTTAATGAAAGGTAATGATAAGATAAATGATCTCCTAAATATTCATCTGGGTTTTGTATTGATGTGTGGAATGTGTAAAACAGAGGAACCTGCAAAGCGGCTCTATTCATTTACCAAAGCTGCTAACAAGCAATTTCTAATATACAGTACATGCACTGTATGGAAAAGAGCAATTTTACAATTTTGCTAAATATCTCTGTCTGTGGTTTGTGTTAATGTGATGCTCACCTTCATTTATTCAAAAATGCATCATAAAATGTAATGCCTTGAATATGCCTATTTTTATATAATAGTGTATAATATAATATATAATAGATATACTGTCAGGGTGACAACACAATATGCTGGGAAAAAACTATGGAAATTAAAGCATATTAATTAGTCTGGAGTAATTGTATTTTATTATTATTTCTCAGAAAAATGTATGCCAATTTATAGTTTATAGTATAAATTATTATTATTTTACATAATATCAGTCATTAACGACTAATATACATATTGTTGTTTAATATAATAATATTAAACCATTTTAAAATAATATTAAATAATATTCAATATAAATATTATTTTAGCATTTATAATTTACGTAGAAAACCAAATCATATATAAATATTTAAGAATCTTTTGCCAGCCAAAGTCATGTGGTGCAACCAATTTGCAGAGAAAAATTTAATTAAATCAATAACTAATATAATACATTCATAACTGTATTCAAAATCAATATGCTTCCTACAATTCCGTAATATTATCTTTTTATTGGTAAAATTAGTTCAGTTAGCAAAATATTATATGGTAGACTCTCCCAAAACAAATATTTATGAATACATTAAATTATATTTATTAATTTTAATTTTAATTAATTTTGTAATTATTACAAAAAACATTTTAATTTATTAAAATATGTGCATTTAAAGATTTTTAATTTGTAGAGGAAAATAACACTTACATTTAACACTTTTTAAACCAGCATGAATAAGAACAACCGTTTAAACTAGATCTGTCTTTTTCTTTACTATGGACACTCCTATTTGTCATTGACTCTTCTACAATAGAACGAAAGTCATGTGCTGAATAAATGATGACAGAATTTTTATTTTTAGTTAAATTATTCCTTTAAAACAGGCACCAATGAATGCATTTCATTAGCAAATTCTCATATGCATGAGTCCCAGTGGCCTGTTGTACAGAGGAAGAGAAGAGGTTGTTATAGGACAGATAGTACCAATCCCTTGTGTTTTATGCTGACTAAAGAAATCAGATAAAACGTCCCACTACTGCAGTAGAAGAAAGTAGAGCACTGTAAACACACTCTGAAGCCATCACACTAATCACCTATGCAACACTTTTATTTAGTCAATTACTACTGTGTCACAACGCCACCGTCTTGAATAATGAAGAAATTAAATATGTATAAGATGTATAGTGGATAATTAAATGCAGGACCGCATGACTCACTGCACCTATTTATCGCCGTTATACCTCATGTCTCAAGTACAATACTTCAAAAATTCCACTTTTTGGATTAATTTTTGATTGATTAAACACATGGGGTGCTTTTACAATAATTGTATTGCACTGGAGGTATTCACTCTATGCAAATAAGCAACAAATTTATATTAACATCACAGTCTGCGTCTCATTTCAAGTATGCCAGGGGTATTCATGAGGATCATTGCGTATGACAGCGTGCTCACATCTCTGTAGTCTCAAACGAGTCAAATTTAAGGAGGGCATACTATTTACACAAAAAAGAAAGAAAGAAAGAAAGAAAGAAAGACAGACAAAAAAAGAAAAAAAAGTGCACAATATATTGGTCGCTAAAATATAACATGATCCATGTGATAATTTGGCAATATCTATTATCATATAATTATTACCATATTTTGTACATTTTAACAAACACCTATTTTTAAGTGTTTTGTAAAAAAATGGTTATTTATTTATTTATGTTTTAAAGGAAGGGAAAAAAAAAAAAAAAAAAAAATCAAATAGTCGGATCAATACCCAAGCTTGATTATCGATCGCAGGCTCAGAAATTCAGTCCAGCTCCAAAATATTCTTCAGTCTCAAAGCTCTAGACTGAATAAATCTACATAGCACTGCAGCCAAGACTGCTTCCTATTTTAGGCAAATTTTGTTATTCTTTTGACTTGAATATTCTTCTTAAATATGTCTACTTGCTGACCCTGCATAGCCTGCTGTCTGCCGCCTTTTAAAATTTCTACTTTTCCCAGCATTTACAACCATTAGTAAAAAGCGGAGATGCGAGTGAGTCTGAACTCCAGCTGGGAGCGATGTGGATAGCATGTCTCCAGGCCAATTTATAGAGCAATTAGTCTCACGGAGCCACCGGGGTCAAACTCTCTGTAGCACCATGGTCTAGAATAAAATAAAGACTGTGGACAACACGTAATGTAACCGCAAAGATGGGAGGAGGCGCTGCTGTTTCCTGTCCAAAGATGGTACAACAGTAGCAAAAAAAAAAAGAGGACAAAATGAGGACATATCTGCTGTCAGTGTGTGGAAAAGTCTCGGGACTGCAGGAGTCTGGACCTCTACAGACTCAAGTCAACAAACCATTAAAGCATACATCCCAGCTCAGCTGTATCGACTGGCACACTGCTCTTATTGGCAATTTCTGGTCTGGTTTCAGTTGAGAGGATAGTTTGTATATCCTTGACTAAGAATTCATGCAGGCAGTCATGGCCTAATGGACAGAGAGCACAAGTTCTGAGTATGCTTGGCCACATGGCACCTCCTTCTTTCCATTCTTTTCTGCATCTTTGACAAAAAAATAAATAAAAAATTAGGGCCGGGACTTTAATGCGTTAATTTAGATTAATTAATTACACAAAAATAACGCGTTAACATTTTTTTACCGCATTTTAATCGCATTTATTTTTGCACCGCGGAATGTTTCTCACTGGATGAGTTTCGGCGGACCGATTATACTGGAACACCAACTAGCATTTCTAATGAAAGTAGGATGAAATGTTTGCGCGTTTTGTCAGTAAAGCCATCATGTAATCAGCGGTAAAAGCGTGATTTCACATTGAGCCGTATATACTACACACAGCCGTCGTTCACTGACGAGCTGCGCAAATCCACGCTGATAATGAACGTGGTTCTGCGCAGCTCGTCAGTGAACAACGGCTGTGTGTAGTACAGTATATACGGCTCAATGTGAAATCACGCACGACACAATATTGGTCTGTTGGACTTGGTTGAACAAAAATAAACAATATTTTGTTGCTTCAGCTTATGTATTCAGTCATTATTCAATGGTATACTAAAAACCCATATGAAAAAAAAACTTACTTCTCCCTGTTCTCAGGTCAAATATTTATATGCGATTAGTTTCGATTAATTAATTACAAAGCCTCTAATTAATTAGATTAATTTTTTTAATAGAGTCCCAGCCCTAAAAAAAATACCTATAAATCTATCACAAAAATAAATTGACGTCAACGTTTATATTCTTTTAAACGCAGACAAAACTAAAACACAGACACAAAAAACCTAACATTAAAGTTTCTAAATATACTTTTTTATGGCGATAATTTCATGTGCAATCTTCAAATCAATGCAGAAATGAGTGAGGTCGTCATACAAAGTAATGCGAATCTTGTTAAATCGTATATATTTTTACGTGTTGTGAATTTGTACGAATTGCTGCAACCTCAAAATACATACGATTTAGCATAAATCACATTCATTTGTATGAGTTAGCAAGAATTCGTACAAATTGGAAACTCGTAGAATACATGCGATTTTTGCCAATTATTAGTTCCCAATTATACAAATTAATGCGATTTTTATATAGTTGCCAATCCGTACGAATTCTTACGACCTCACTCATACAAATTCATGCGATTTTTGAATTAGAATTTTAAGTATATAATATAAAAATATATTTGCTTGAAGTTGACTAACTGAAAGTAGCATTGCTTTCTTTAGACACACACACACAAACGAATCCACACCACCCTTCAGTTAATTAACATCCATGACACAGTACATAATTCCTTTCATCCCTGTTTTGATCCAGAACGGAATAACATTACTTAATGCTGATACCACCTGAGGAACACTCAGAAAAAAACAATCTGTTTTAAATTAGCATACTAATTGAAACAGACCATAATAATGAAGCGGCATAAACACCGAGAGATATGCACACGGATGATTAGGGGGGCTTCTGGTAATTAATAAAAAAGGAAAATAGCTGAACATTTCTAACAAGTCCTGGGTGTGTTGCCTAACCTTTGACCTCTGTACTATGGGGAAGGATGACTTAAGACATCTGTGTGGAGTATCACCTTAATTAACTAAATGTGTTGCCTTAATCAATGTGTCCAGACAATAGAGTTAAAGTCCACTGAAGTATGCTTATCGGGTCTGCAGAAGGACTTTAATAGGTCAAGAAGGCTTAACCGTGAAGTCTGTTGGCAAATCATCATATCATTACTCAGTGCATTGAAACGTTCAGTGGCAAGAGCCTTAATGTGGATGCTTAAAATGTATTATCCCCTTACTGGCAAAATGAAGTGTATAAAGCATAATGGACTCATTTTGCACCAGACAATTAATTCAAAGGAATAGATCACCTAAAAATTTTAATTTGCTGTAAATTGACTCAGTCAATCCAAAATATAAATTAATTTGTTTGTTAAATCAGAACAGATTTTGAGAAATTTACTTTCACTTGCTCATCAAAGGATCCTCTGCAGTGAATGGGTGCCATCAGAATGAGAGTCCAAACAGCTCACAAATAATCCATAATTAATCCACATGACTCCAGTTCATCAATTAACATCCACAATAAAGTCCACAATAATTCTATCTACAGTGAAAACGCCAATTCCCTGTTGTCCTCTGATATCAAAATCTACCAAAATATTTGTTTAGAATCGTTTAATTATTTATTTATTTATTTTTTTTTGGGCAAACAATTTCTTGTCAACATGAAACTGCATTTGCAACTGATTTTACATCAGTAATATTATTATAATATAATTTAAAAATAAAAAATTGTGTGAAAATTAATAATTTTAGTTTTTAACACTTGGTACAAACATTTTTTTTTTACTTTTTATAATCAGTTAAGTAGACCGCAATAACACTGCAATGAGAAATCTTTTATATTTTTTTACATTTCTGATATTGTGAACGTCAGGACAGGGACCTTTCCTATGTATTTTCATTAATAATTTTTAACACATTCACCACGTGTAAAAAAGGAAAAATAAAACCTGCACAGATGAATTGTTCACAATATCATGGATTTAAATGTATATGGGTGAATATATTCCATTCTGACGTTAACATTCATACACTTTTTTTTACATTAAACTTGTCAGTGCGTAAACTTTGGCAGCCCTAAAGTATTAAAAATAAAACAAAAAGATAATTTAAAAATGGATGTTCACATAACAGAAGCATTTACTAAACCTCTAAGACCAGTAAAAAGCATTTAAAGTTACATCACCAATTTTTAACATCTGATGATTAGTTACAATTTCCTCAAGCCATCAAGAAAGTAAGATCAGATGAAAAGTCAAAAGATCATCTTGATGATTAGTCTCACACTCCTTTACCATTTTTACCATACTTTTGTTCTACATAGTAAGAGAGAGTTTCGCTGGCACAACCTTTAGGGAAATTAATTCATTTACTAAGTGTCCTAATAATTACACTGACATCAGGGTTAATTGCCTAATCCGTATTGCCATAGAAGCGTCCTGTTGAAATCCCCACACAATCTGTTCCAGAAATGGGGGCCAGAGGATACCCACAACAGTGGGAGACTTTGACCTAAATAAAAAGTTTTCTCTGAATACGGATGCTCCTTTAGACAATATCTTAATCTGCTAGTGTTGTTTTTTTTTCCAAATCGATTTCAAGTAACCCTGTGCAGCATGTAAATATTTCACTGCTGGATGAAGGTGTGTTTTGCAACGGTGACTCATTCTTTTTTTACTTACAAAAAAGGCAGAATAAATGAGGCACCAAATTAAAAATAAAGGTTGCTGCAAATAACTGAAACTAATGAGGCATCACTATAGAAGTTGTCAAGCACAATCCTTTCTTGAAAGACTCGGAGACCTTAAAAACACTAATGCTGCAGGTTTTGCTTTGGAGGACTCTCTTTAGCGTAAGATAATGAACAGATTATTGCAGAGCAGGACAAAGAGGATGATGGATGTCTCTGTCAACACGGAGCTAAAAACTGAGGAAAGAGTCCAGCTAGTGAATCTGAAGTGTTTATGTAAGTCTCATTAGCAAAAGCCTGAAAGATGTTTGTTAAGTGTCTGATTTTCCCTCGATCTTCATATGTTCTATTCACAAAGCATTTGACGAACTCCTGAACAGTCGCTTTTTTTTTCCCCTGAAGCTTTATTTGCATTTAAAAACTTTTTGGCTTTGGATCAATCGCATATAGCCCACAAATATTTTTTGTTCTTTCTTTTTCATTATCTTTTTTTTTTTTGTTTTTTTGGGGGGGAATGGCTGAGGTCTCCTATCTATGTTGATATCTCATTAATCAAACTCTGCCACATAAAAGAAAGGCTGCCAACCCCATCAGCGCTCTAATAAGATCTGCTGAAGTTAATCACTGCTTCAAACGTGGAGAATTGATCAACGTGCAGACCGACGTCTCCCAACAATGACATTCATTCATATTCAGCCGTCTGCCATATTGCCACAAACACTTTTGCTGCGTGAGCGAACAGCCTTTATCTTACTCTACTCCAACATTTGTATTTGTCCTTCAAAGCAGCATTGCACAGTAACGGTTATGTTTGACACTAACTATTAGTCTAAATAACAAATAAACTTTAAAACTTTGACCGAGCAATCATTTTAAATTAAGGCATTTCAACATTATAATATACTGAATAAAAAATGATTGCATTTAAGAGTGTAATCAAATTAGCGTTTTAAATTCAAATAACAATGGTAAATGGGATTTTATCTTTAGATTATGATACAGGTATATTATAAATTAAAAGTTCAGATGCAAACTTCTCCAAAAACCGTACTTAGAGGATTTTGCATCTAAACTCTTGTATATGTAGAAAACCAACATTGACTAGGGGGATGAAGCTCGTTTCTCATTGGTTCCCATGCTCTAAAACGGCAGCTTTGCCAGACCAATTTTGCTCGCAAACTAGAATGTAGCGTCACAGGAAGTATGGGCGGGCCCAGGCTAGAATTGTTCTGCATTACATTTTAAATATTTTTAATAAATTGTGCAAAAAAAGAAGAAGAAGTGTAATAGTGCTGTAAAATGATTAATTGTGATTAATCACGCTCAAAATAAAGTTTTTGTTTACATTATATTTGTGTGTGCATGGTGTATATTTATTATAATATATTTATATATAAATATATACATGCAAATACTTGTAAATAATACATGTAAATATTTTCTAAATATATATGCTGTAGGCTTTATATATACACACAGAGTATACATGTATGTGTACTCTGTATATTTTTAGAAGTGATTAATCATGGTTAATTGTTTGACAGAATTCAGTATTTGGTAATTTATTACAATTTTAGGGCATTAAGAATAGTTTTTTTTTTGTTTTGTATACGGCCCTTGTTAATTTATTTATTTTTTGTGTGTTTTAGGTTTTCATTTACGCTTATCAAATAAAGCCATGCAATTTTAAAAGGATTGTTTAATTCCTTTTACTTTTGGCAAAGTGCTGCCCAACAGAGCTTTATTGCCTGAAGTAAAACATGAAAAAACAATATTAAAAAAAATTATATTGTGTGATATTCCTTAAACAATGTTGTTTCAAACTGTTTTGTTGCTATTATTTTGAGAAGCAATGTGTATATAGTTCTGTCATAATTTATTCAAGTTAAACCAAACTTTTATTTTGAAAGGGTTTAAGTGAAAACCTTTGAGTTTATTTGACAACATTTATGAAATGAAATGTTGAAAAGTTGATGGAGAGACTCTTACAGTTTATGTGTTCATGTCCTCATATAGTCAGACTCTTGAAACACCAAGAGCATCATACATGCTTCAGTACATGAAGTAAACAAAACTACACGTACTGAAATACTTTCAAATGTTAATAAACACACACTCTACACTTTCCTTAGACTAAAAGCATCTCAGAATTCCCCGCTGCAAAAGTTTCTCAAGTACCATGCACCCAGGCTGTCTTTATGCATTCATATTCAAACCATTATTCATCAGCGTGACTCACAGTCACATTGTCATCATAAGCTAAATTGTCTTGCTACCCCTTACAGCGCAAGTGGCCACCAAAACCTGGTATTAAGTTTTCTCTTGACATGCTTGTCACACTCGATGGACCAATCAGAGGTGACCTTTCGGGGTGACAAACAGAGCCAGCTGTGAGAAATTGCACACACATTCACTTACATAACCAAATCATGTTCTCTCAAGATGAATTGCCCCGCAAAATGAACAAGACAAGCCTTTTGGACATTAATCTAAAGCTTAATTCTAATATTTCATATAGCGGGGAGAGCAGGGTCGCGACTGTATCTCAAAACATTTACTGTATCGCGCCGTAGGAATGTCGCAGTTATGTGCTTAATTTATGAGGGATGCACAGGAAGATCAGCATAATTGATTTTGTTTGCAATAAAATGACAACCAAGCCATATCCCAACAGGTGGAGACGATTCATTTTTCATACACACCAAACACACATTCGGCAAACCAAATCTCATTCCTGTTCAATTACATCAGTGTGACGCTTATTATTAAAACATCAAGCTAAAAATACTCAGCGTGGTAATTCGGCTCTGGTCTCGTGAGATGAGAAATTGGTCTGCCACATCAAATCTCTTATCATCGCTTTGCCATTTTCTCCCATCCACTCGTCATTTTTCCCATGTTCTAATTGAGGCTTACAGGCCCGGCACCTTCACGGTTTGACTCATGGATGAAAATTTCAGTGGGTATTGGATTGCAATTCTTGTGTTTATATCGTCCTTTCCAAGAACAGATCGATTCCTGGCAAGCGTACAGATGTCTTTTCTCAGCTATCGGTATCCCACAAGCCCTGCCCCGTCTTATAAGAGTGGAATTGATTATTGTTGCTCATTTTGGGTGTCTCTTTTTTTCCGTTGGACTGAAATGTACTCTAAGCTGCACTTTTCTCTGGCACCGTCGATGTTTTGCATCAAGCTGCGAAAGCAGGTTCAAAAAATCTAAAGCACTCCCCCGTCGCGCTGCAAATATAAATACCGTCATCCCTTTGGCACAAACGCCAGAAACAAACTCTGATCTGCGCTTTTCCATCGTGAAATCCACAGCTACCTACTTTCTCCATCTGTCTGGCTTTCAGTTGTTACACACTCCCAAATATTTTCTCAGCGGGCTGACAAATCTAAAGAGGTCCCACTACAACCTGTTTCGCCGGGTTTGACTGACAGCCTGTCAGTTAGGACTGACAGATGGATGCTGAATTGTTGTCTCTCGCTGAGTCTCATGAATCTTTCAGTCGCACAAAAAGTGCCGCCGCTCAGGGCGGGAAATGCAGCGCACCTCACGATAAAGTCGGGGTAAAAGCAATGGCTTTAAATATTCCAATATAGTAAAGTTTTATGCTACTCTCCGTGTTTTGGTGCCTCATTAAGTAGCCTATGCAAATGAGGGATGTTATATCAGGATAATGAGATGTGGAACGCATGAATATGCATTTTTATCAAAAATTGTAATTCCTTTGAAATGCAAAGTCGGGAAAAGTATGTCATGCAACTTGCGACTCAAGTCATTGATCCTGTTAATGCTACGAAAAAGGCTTTAATGTAGCTCACTATAGAGCCATTATCCATTTAAAGAGCATCAATATTTGGCTATATATAGATGTATAGATACGCCATGAATGACAAAACTCTTAATGGTTCCCAAGTGGATGTATTTAATAACTATCATACAGGCTTAAGATGCTGTAACTTCAAAGGAGCGCTGCATCACTGTATAGTAATGATAGAAAAGATACTTAATGTTAATATACCACTGCCACCAAGATCAAGGAGATCAAGTAAAAGCGAAACAGCTTATTTCTTTATATTGGAAAGTATTTGCACCAAATATAGGCAGATGGCTAAAGAAATGGTAGCAAATGTGTTAATGGAAAAGATAGCTCATATATTAAGAGATAAATATATATATATTTTTAATGGAGATTGGGAACCTTCTACATTTTTTAAAAATTGGAAATGTGTTGATAGAAAACTAAATGAAAGAGGTGATGTTGTATGTTAACGTAAAATACTGAGAAGCCGTTTTTTTTTTATTTTGAGTATGTTTTCTGTTACATGGGAATTTATATGTACTTTTTTTATTGTTAAAATGCAACAAAAAGAATAAATAAATTAATAAATCACACTGGTTTCGAAAGCTGTCGTCGCACAACTGCTGAGTCTTCATTCTGGCTAAACCAAAGAGCTAAACTATTGAGTTAGCACAATAATTACAACCTACAACACGGCACTCAATTTTAGAACAACAGTTGACCTTTAAACACACTGGAAACTGTTGGGATTTTCAATCACCAATTAGTCAAGTCTATTCCTGAGAAAGCTAAAGACTCCATGGGGACGCAGCATTGATTGCACTTTCAGCTGCCAACAAGCCCTCAGAACAAGCGCCGGCTCAAAGTTTCAAAACTGAGTGTCAGCTGCTATTTTCTGCACCTTGTTTTCAGCACTTTTGCAAATGGCTACCAATAAAACAAAAGCGTGTGATAAAAGGAAAGGCTGATTTTTACTTGGGCGTCTATCATCTGTTACGATTCTGCTGTATTTGGTGAAATTACAGCAGCTGAATTGCTTTTACGTACCTAATATGCCTTTAATGTCTAATGACTGTGTGATATAAGCGTCTGCATCAAGATTATGGACAATTCAAGCAATTTAGTCACGTTTTCTTAGATATTGCTAATTATATTACATTACATCACATCACATCCTTTAAAATGTAATAAATAACAGCTAAAAGTTTCTGAAGTGGTATATAAAAATTATATTTTAACAATACTGTCACAAACGAGGACGTGAAGCGTGCAAGTTCAAGTGCAAAAGGATTCATTGGGCTCAGGGTCAGACAAAGTCGAACACGATTTATCCTACCTTATCAGATTTTGCTGCCTCCTATGAAAAATTCTGAATGAATTCTACCTGTTAAATTATGTTTTATTAATATCTTCACCTCAAACAACCCTAAACCTACCCTTACTGTTAATGCAAATATAGTAAATACGAATGCAATATCGAGGTGCGCATGCGCGGTGAGCGTAAGCAGGACGGATTCACGGGTAGGATGAATTTATAGAACACCTGTAATCAGAATCAGTGGAGGCAAAGGCAATAGCATAAACGAAAACAAAGCAATGGTCAAAATACTGTGAATCAGGGTCCTTAGGGAGAGACAGAGGGAATATCCAGATACAAGCAGAAATCGGCAACAGGTAATCCAAATGACAGAATAACTGGAAACAGGAACATGAATAAACACGACTAGGGTTGACGGCTAAACATTGAAACAATGATCCGTAACAATAACAAACACTGAGCGGCTTTTATGCTGGAGGACATCCGGGTGGAAACGAGCAGGGCAGTGATAACAGTTTCAACATAAAGGTCCTGGCTGAACACACAGAAATTAGAAAAACAAATTCATGAAAAGAGTCCGGGAATGAGAAGCAGAGATAACCACACTGTGCTGGCACAACCAGCTGATCCTGACAAATATAACATAATTTAATATAATATAACCATTCAAAAGTGTTTTTTGGGAAATACTATTTTTTTCTTTTTTCAAAGACAGCAAAGACAACTCAAATTTTACAAAAAACAAACAAACGAACAAACAAAAAAGTTTTAAATAATGTAATACTCTATTCATCAATGAATTCTGAGGACAAAATGCATTTCCTTAGAATATTAAACCTTAAATGTTTTCTACATTATTATAATTCTTGGAGGATCATGTGACACTGAAGACTTATTGACTTCTCAAAATTGAACTTTACCATAACGTGAAAAAATTACCTTTTAAAATATTCAAATAAAAAGTTGTTTTAAATCGTAATAAGTACATTAGTAGTAGTAGTAGTAGTAGTAAAAAGAATACACTGATTTCTTTCAAAAACCAATATCTAAGTTTGATAATTTAATACATGCATTTTCAACTTTTATATCAAAAGTCTGACTATATATATAAAAATAAATAAAGCATTTTTAAATCTGAGAAAAATGGATATGATGGAGAACATGATCACCGGGCTTTAGAAACTGTGGAGTTCATGCAGCTTGACTGCTGCTGTCATTAAAGCGAAAGTGGGACACTACTGTGAAATAAAAGAAAATATCCAAGTTCACTTTAAATCTACTTTTCACTCAAACAGTTATACTGAAACAAATTGTATTAAATTTGAAAAATACCAAATCACAGCATTTTTCACTGATGGCCTCAGACTTTTGGCCCATCTATAAGTATCTCAGAGATTCAGACAACAGAGTCTGCCTGATATTTCATTACTGCATGAAAGCAATCAAAATAATTAGGATTAATAGAGCAGCTATAGACAATCAATCCCCCTAGAGCTCTCTTGAAATAGCTGACTGGACTGTGTGTGTGTGTGTGTGTTGTTCATCCTGAGTTTGATTGTTGGCAAGATATGAGGGGGAAATGGCTTCCACTCAGATGCAGCCACATAAACAATCTCTCCTCTGTGACTGTGATCAGTGACGCCGAGGATAGAGGCAGCTTAGCCTCCAGACTGCCTCATGCACCTAAAATGAAATCCACACTGTAGCATCTCACTTGAGCTCTCAAAGCTCCGGTAAGACCGCAAGGTTCTGTGCTCACTGAAGCCAAATGTCCCTGCATCATGAAAAAAGATGCAACATCTGCAAGGACTGTTAATACAGCCAGGTTTTCATACGACCTACTAAGTGCGCTAACCCCGTATTCATCAAATACATACCACAGATGTTTACTGGATTGACCTGCTTGGGCTTTCACAGGATGAATGCCTTCCCGAGACCCTAGAAAGCATAAAAGATTCAGAGCACTGACAGAGAAATTGGCAAGCTACTTTACAAGGAGGCCTCATCTTATAGCCTTTGCTGATAGAATCACTGTGCGTGTGTGAGTAAGAGAGAGAGAGAGAAAGAAAAAAAGATAGAGAATGTGTGCGAAAATTGAAAAAGAAAGCCAGACAGAAAGATTAACCGAAGCTGATCCTGCTTGATGCATCAGGGCAATTCAATATTCAAATCATGTTTGAAGATTGAAATAATGTGAATGATTAATGCACACAATGAAGAGATGTGAGACTTTGAGCATCAGCACAATGTCGACTGAATCAAATCATCAAGGTTGAATACGTTTGGCAAGATTACAATTGATGTTGCAAAAGAAGTTAAGATTGGACTCTTACGCACATATAATATACAGGGGTTTGAATGAGATATTTACTTTTTGTTCAATCTCTGTTTTTATGCATGCAAGGAATAATGTAGTCAGCCGGTCACTATTGTAAAACAAACCCTGTTCAAGAAACTTGGTTGGGTTTATTTAATTTGGGGGG
>JAUMHP010000084.1:9115650-9129348 GCA_032361065.1 Enteromius trimaculatus
CGGCACTTCCAGAGACTCGCTGAGGTTTGTCCAAGAAGTCGCTAGATTTGTCGCTTTTTTGGAAAAATGTCGCCAAAATCCAATGGATATTAAATTTTTTCTTTCTTTTGACCAATTGGGGGCCCCCTGGGAGGCGGGCCCCCTAGGCTGAAGCCATATAAAGCCTGTGCATTGATCCAACCGTGACTGTAGCCTACGTGTTAATGTTAGATGTTTTGCTCCAACCACTGGTTAATGAGATGATAGAAATAAGAGAAATAATTTCCAATAAACATTTGAAGTCATGGTATGCTTAACTAATGTGAGGTAATGTGCATTAATCAGCAATCGTAAGATCATACATGCTTTTGTTTTAAGCCAGATTGGTGTTATACACTGATTTGGCAGCTGATACAACCTCATCTGCCATTATTTTACCCTTACATCCATTTATTTTATTTATTTATTTTTAACAGTGTATGTATTGCTTCTAGTTAAATTTTGAATCAAACATTACCAAAAAAAAAAAAGACTTTAAGGTGTGAACTCAATGGATCCAAATGCTTCACAGACTCATTCAAATACTAGTTTCAGACTACATTATAAATCTTTTGGCTGACTCATTGAAAAGAGTCGATTCATAGGAGTCATTTGTTCACAAATCAGACATTACGGCTTACACTGTTGTTCATGCAGGAAACATTGTTGTGCATAAAATCTTACAAACACAAAGGCATTATGGTCATTTAGAGCATCAGCAATGTCTTAAAATAATCTTGTCACAACAGTCATGTAAATATATACATTTGACAATGGATGTTTTTCTTAACAGGTTATATTCCTCAAAGACCACAAATCACAGATTTGTGATGTTGAACCACCTAAAAGTGCTAAAGTGTAAAATTATTGTGTACACCGCTCTAAATCAATATGAATCTCAAGAGTGATTCATTTCCTCAACAATCATAGACAATAATAAAACCATCAAGTTCTGTGAGAAGCCTGTTATCATTTAAAGTCTTATATTTCTTCACATAAGAGACAAAAAAACCTTTATTTTTTTTAAAGAAACGTTTTTATCTGGGTATATAGTTAGTATAGATATTAATATAAAAATGACTTGTAAACCCTGTAACATTTTGAATATATCAGCATGACTAAATCTAAATTTATTCAATTATAAATGTCGGATTAATTTCCAAGCAAACCAAAACAGTTTTACACTGACACTAAATGTATTAAAAATGAGAGCAAAAATATGACTTATTTCATAAATTCACTGACAACCCATGAACGTCTATCAATGATTCATCCATTTGATCTGAGAACAGGTATGTGTATCTTTAGTTCTCCTATCTAGACTTAAAGTATTATCAGATTCAAATGTCTGTGCCAATCAGCCACGCAACGTTTTCAAATCCCCTGAGAACATCACCATCTTGTGCAACTCTCATCCGAAACCATGAAGCTGTAAATAAAGGGCAGGCAACATTAAAATAAGACTGGTACAAGGGCTCTTGGTGATTTCCATTAAGACAGACTCTCAGGTCTTGTCTTATTATAAAGTCATTAGTCTCTCAATCAGCGACAGATTGGCTGTAATGTGTAGAAGTGAGACAGACAGCGTTACTGACCACGCAGGTGTCCAAACCACTCCATTTATGATTGACTAATTAACTCATTACGTATTTGCTGGAAATTGTGTTTTAATTAGGCTGAATTTCACTATATGAAGAGGGGAATCTTTGGCGGCATCCAAAATCACGTACTTCAGTACTATAAGCAGAATGTGAACAAAATTGTTTATCCGAATTCACAGTATTCATAAAACAGTAGACAAAAAGTCTCTAGGTGATCTGCTATTTCTGGCAAGGTTTTGAAGTGTGCATCCGGACACTTGACTATCCCATAAAGCCATGGGGGAGGACTGGTTAATGGCAGTGAAGCGACGCAACTGAGACGGATAGGTCACATGAAAGTGACAGCATGACAAATGTAGTTTGTCCAGATTTCATTCATTCTACACATATTCATACTATCATGCACTTTCTTATGGTCTTTCTTATGTTACTTATATTCTTAAGTAATAAAGTAATTTATTCAAAAGAAGACTTAGAGTATTTAGAGAAGATTGTATAGTCTTTCATCGTCTCCTGATCAGGATAAAAGCTTGTCAGTTTTTTTTTTAAATGAGAAAAAATGTAAATCTCACATTCCTCCTCTTGAGTGTGAGAAGATATTTATTTATTTATTTATTTATTTTTTAATAAACACTTTTATTCTGTAACAATGAATTACATTGTTTAAAAGGGACAGACATTTCTAATGTCTAATAAACAATGTTCTGTTGATCTTCGGACCCTATTTATTTTCCATTGATGTATAATTTGTTTGAAAAGGACAATACTTAATGGCCAAATAAAGTTCTTACCGGTGCATATGAATAATTATAAATAAAAATTATATATATATTCATGGAACATGATCTTTACTTAATAATCTAATGATTTTTGGCATAAAGGAAAATGATATCATTTTGACCCATACAATGCATTGTTGGCTATTGCTAGAAATATTCTACTTGTATAATTTTAATCCGTTTTCAAAACTGATAGTAAGAAATGTTTCAAAACTGAGCAACAAATCAGCATATTACAAAGCTTTCTGAAGGATCATGTGATACTGAAGACAAGAATAATGATGTTGAAAATACATCTTGGTATCACATCAATTAAATTACATTAGAAAATATATTACAGTAATTTAGTGTTTTTACTGTTGTTGTTTTTTTACATTTAATAATATTATTATAGTTTCCAAAATGTTTACCTAATTTTTTTCCTCAAGATGTTCAGAAGAAAAAGTTGTGAGTTGTGCTCGTATGCACCACCGTTGTGGATATTAGTGTGAATTCGCCTATTCTCAGTCCGAACCCTGAAAACACTGACAATCAAGCACTTTGTTGACCTGGATCAGCCTCTGTTCAGTTGCTATGAGACGAGGCGGTGAGCATTAAATAGTTAAATTCAGAATAACTCCCCTCACAGCCAATGTTCTCTGGTGGACAAGAAAAAGATGTGATATTTGTGTGCTGTCACGATGGTAATATCCGATAAGCAGGCGTTTCCCTTAAAACGCAATGTTTTCTGGCAATCTCCTCTTCGAGATATCAAGATAAGTCCTATAACCGGACGCTGCAGGTTTTATGCTGCAGAAATAAATGGATTCTGAACCTGGGCTGCCCTAAGCCCTTAAACTCAGGCTTTACGCCGTGTGGCTAAATCTTGCTAACACAGTGCAACTTTAAAGCTCATCAGTGAGGAAAGGAGGGTGATAAAGGAGAGGGCAGTCGCTACAAGATGCCCTCTCTTATCTCCACGCAGCGAAGTTTCCATTGATCCGGCCGCTACGGTGTGTGTGCCGGTCCGCAGGCTGCCGAACATTACAATTCAGCTCCACCCATCCCGAGTCCATTGATCCAGTCGTGCATCTGGGAGAGAGCCACGGGAGGCCTTTGAGATGGCTAATGAGTCGAATAAACAGGACGGAGTGACAAGAAAGGTGCTCACAAGGGGCGAAAGGCCTGCCGGGTCAACCTCCTAACGTGGACGGACACGTGCAGATGTGCGTTCAGATATTACACGCAACAAACATCAGGGAGGGGGGAATAAACCAGATTGTTCTTGGTCACGCAAGATGCCTTCTGACAAACAAATGGTGCTTAAATGAGCACACACGATCTGTTTTGCGAAATCCGTGACAGTTGTGCTCGACAAGAGACATAAGGGAGAAATATTACACCCCTGAAACTGGGTTGCATGACTGATGGTAATAAGGTGGGTGTGTTTTGCGATAAAATCTAGCAGAACCGCAACGGGGCTGCTGTAAAACTGTTTGGGATTCAAAGCACGCGGTTCTCAGGTTCACACAGTATCCCAGCCAGACTTTCAACAGACTCCTTGGAAGTGATGTTAGCGAACTCGGATGGCTAGCTCAGCTATTTGTTTGTACTGGGATCATTCCGCTTTGTCTTTGCAATCTCGACGTAAATTATTGTTGAGATAAAAAGCGCAAAAAAGCGAGATAATCTTCAGGCTTGCATTCCATTACCATTAATCAGTTTGTTGACAGTTTCGTCCTTTCGTGTTGTTCAAGTTCAAACAATAACTCCGCTAATCCAAACATTTGTGAACCGTCAGAAAGAAAGACGAAGCAAAGCGCTGATCTAAGATCAGGTTTTCCCATGCTTCATCTGAGCTGAAGGAATATTAGCTGGGATTTGATTTTAAATGCAAATCAGGTATGCCTTTCTGAATTTAGAGCTGTCGAATGTTTGGGTGTTTATGGGTTTATGAAGAGGAGGGGAGAAATATATTCCAGTCACAATCCCCCTCGCATCTGTCCCAAATGCCTGTCAACTTCAAAGCAGGTTGTGACCACAATTCCAGGCCTCAAACCACCGAATATGGTGTTTTTTCTCAGCACACAGCTTTCAGCGGAGAGCAATCAAGTGGCAAAACGTGTTTTTAAGTCTATTTCGAGTCAATAAAACAGATTTTCACATATTCTGAAGAGAACGTGAGTGGCATTTGTCCATTCAAAACTCGCAGGCATGATGTAGCGAGGACATTGCTATGCAGCGGCTGATTTGTTCTTCAAATGTTCTTTCAATGCATGTTGCAATATGATTGCAAGGATGTTTTTCTTGCCCAATTTATCATCTCCCATGGGAATATCATCAGTTCGATCACTCAAAAAAAGAAGCATGCCTCTTCTCAACAAGTCACATTTGGTATCTGTCGCAAATAAACCTAGATAAAGATTTGTTTATAATCGCATTTGTAAATTAATTTGAGATGCCTTTTCTTAAATTATTTTGATCACTGTATGCATTCATATGCCCTACTACTATTAAAAAGTGTGCTTTGGGTAAGCTTAATATTGTGAAATATTGTTAGATTTTAAAAACAATCGTTTGTAAACTGTAATTTGAATACAGAATAATGAAAGTTGAATTTTTAACATCATTACTCAAGTCTTAAAATCATTCTGCTAATTTGATTCCCAAGAAACACTTGGCTAATTTGTACAAATTTTTGTACAAAAATGATTTTTGCTAAAATCACCAATTTATATGAATTTGTACGAATGATCTGCTGCACAAATTTTCCACCTCGCATGAACATGTACAAATTGGTGGCAAAACTGTGTTTGCTTATCCTGTAAAAATTTTCATCAAGCCATTCTAGTCCATGTTGCTTTAAATGCAAGGAGCTCTGCTGACTTAAATGCTAATGAGCCCTCTCTTCCATGGGATGACAAGCAGATTTCAGCCACGAAACTGGCTAACTAGCACATTATTGTTATAGGCAACTTGCAAAGATTGAAAAAAGAAAACAATAACCTTATACTCACTTCTTCTGTAAATGATTTGCATGAACATGGATGCATTTAGGCAGATCAGTGATCACCGCATTCCCCTAAAACAAAAGTAACGTTAATCCTCTGCCTCTTCAGCGGCTCAGAAGTCAGGTGTAAATAATAACTACTACATTCAATATTACATCCAACAACAAAACACCACAGTCACTTATTCTGAGACATCTTGTCCTCTCCTGCATTGGATTCGACACAATGGGGGATAGATGACAGCTCACCCCCTATTGCATATATGATCAACTCATAGAAGTTCTACACAGGTGGAGCTGGGGAAGGTGGAGGGCTTCTGAAGAACACTGTAAACTGCTACAGCAAGCTCTAATCGTATATTTAAATGTTGAGCAGAGAGCTCATTGGCTACCGATACAGAAGAGAACTAATCAGCTGTATTATGTGATAATAATGTCATTAGGTCAGATTAATAGTTAGAGCCACTGGACTGCGCCATCTAGAGTTTCCTGCCAGAACTCTGTATTAATGCTTGCCTCAGTGGGTTCTTTATTTAAATGAGTAATTATAGCAAAACAGAGTTGTTTAAAATGCATACTTGACACTTGGAAACAAAAAAAATATTTTTTTTTTAGCATTTGCCTACTTATTTGTATTCAGTATTTATACATAGTCCCTTATCAAACTGGAACCCACTTCATTTCCAAACCTTTTAAAACAAAACAAGCAAGGTCATAAAAAATGACGGATGTAATTATCAACATTCCTCTTCAATATCCGGGCTATGTCCTTTTGTTTTTTTAAGATAAACAAAAGAAAAATACATTTTAAAGCTGCTGGAATTACTGTTGATAAACCAAAGTTGTTGTTTTTTTTTTTAAGTAACAATGTGTTGTGCAGAGATATGCTACTGACGCGAGCTATGACCAATCAAAAAATAAAAAAAATTCAGCGGGGAGCTGTTATGCCTGCTGCTAATATGTATGTTTGGAGGAAAAAAAAAAACAATATCTCAGACTCCCAAAGTTTGATTCTGCCATATTTCTGGCAATGAACCTTTTACTGAATAAAATCTCCAGAATGTCCGGACCATCAAAGAACCCATCAAACCTATACAATACTGAATTGGTTGAAGGGGGTGTTGATTCAGTAAAGTTAAAAGCAATCATAATCCAGGGTGAGTCACTACAGGGGAAATAGGCTATTTAACACAGAACCATGAAATAGTGTTTCATGGTTTTAAGTAGAACAAAAAAGATCGACATATTAATGGTGAGTCATTCTGCAGTATTTCAATTGGTTAAGTTCCCCTTTACAGAGAAGGAAAAAGAAGCCCACGGTAAAAAGGAAGATGTGAATTACAAGGTAAATGAGATTTGTAGGGATTACAATTAAAAAAAAAAAAAAACTGTACATATTGTGTTCTCCAGATCAAATAGGTGTTTATGAGCTGCATTTAATTTGAATAATGAATTCAAACCAGTTCTACAGGGCGTTTCAATAGGCTTTCTTCTGAAGAAACCCACAAGGGTTTGATTCATTGGTCTTTTTAATGCTGCATTACCTCTGCATTCCCCTTCTAAAAGCCTTGTGTCATTTTTTTTTACTTTTGTCTGTTTCGTTTCAGGAATACGTCCAACTTTCTGAGCACGATGGGATCCCATCGCTTCAGACTCTATTAACAAATTTTCTTGATTCCTAATTTGAGCGGACAGAAACAGCCACTGTAATTATGTCAGAAATCTTCCCCATCTGACTAATTATATTTCTCATCAGAGTCTGATGATGCTCATTACACTTCCTTTCCAAGAAACGGTGATAAATAAGAGGCCTAAGACAAGCCGTTGAAAACACCGGGTTTGAGTGCAGCTTAACTATAATGCTCAGCATAAGACGTAGATAATACTATAAATTAAGGGCAATTACATACACAATGCAATATAAAATACAATCACTATTGAAGGGAATTTCTTTGTTTTGCACTGTAAAATAAATAAATAAAATATCAGTACATGTGATTTTACTCGAATATATTTCTGTAATATGCTCACTTCTCTCTACTAATGTATGCAATACCACACTTCAGTTAAGGCACTTGCTTTCAACATGCCTCCATTCTAGCATGCAATGCTCACTTTTTACATTTCAATCAGCTCCCGGTGAATAAAATCAAGTTAAAGCCTCTATATTTTCTTGTTCAATAGCCATTTCACACTGAAAAATGTCACCGGTAATAAAATAAATTCAGTCGCAATTGTCATTTTATGCAGAATTTAAGAATTAACATTTACTTTATAATTAACTGAGGAAAATTGAATACTGTTCATTTTATTCATTTCAGTTTAATGACGCATATTCATGTTCATATTTAAAAGCTGCTTGTGATGGGCTTTGGCTCATCATGTGACTTTCTCATCATCACCTGCATTTGGTGGTTATCAGTGTATTTCAAAGATAAAAAACCTGATTTCAGTACTTTAATAGGTTGGTATATTGACATTTTATCAGTTAATGAAATTACAGTATTTAATTGTAAATTTACCTTAAAACCGTGTTACCGTATTTTTTACGATCGAATACAGGCAACCACAGCTGCCTTCTTTTTTTTTTCTGTACATTTTATGGATTTCTTTTTACAGTGTATGATTTAATTTTCAAAGCAATTGGACTCTACAAGCAAAATAATTTTTAGGTAGAAAACCTACTTTAAAAAGTCATTTTGTACAGGGCAGTTTAGCTTAAGTTTGATTTATTAATATTAAATCATTTACAGGATTGTTTATCCATGTTAAAGGGAAAACACAAACATTAAACAATTCCTGCGAGACTCCACAAGATCATAACGAAGCCCATTGAAATTCGAACAGAATACGCTTTTAAAAATGTGGCGCGTGGAACTGACACTTTAATTTGATCATGGGGTTATGTATACGTGTATGGATCAGATAAATGTTGGATTGCGAACGTTCTCATTGGGTTTGTCAATGCATGAATGGTGTAAAGATAGGATACTGTACATTTGACTGAGCTGTAATCAATAATATTGTCAAACTTATCTTGTTCTTCTCTAAATCAAGCCTCTGAAATCAATACTAACCTTGGAGAATGTCATGGAAACAAACATCGATGCAAATCTGTTCAACGATAAACAACAGGCGTCCGGCCTTGTTAATAGGACACATCTGAACTCATAGATATTGATGTTATTTTGAAGTGTCTGGAGGTACAAGAATATTGTTCTGCAGTTGTTTTTATATTATTCACTGAAGGTAAAACTTTTACGCCAGGGCAAAGTATATTTAAAAGGCTTTCTCAATTAAATAAATACTCGCAATTAAACCAAAGACCATCCATCATAAAAATCTGAAAACCTACATTTTTCATAACCCACTTCTTATATCTGATGTCAGTATTACCTCATCCTAAGATTAATCCAATATTATATATGAACTTCTATCCAGCTTCTTTAAATCAGCTAGAAGAGCTTTTTCCAGATTCATTTTAAGACAGAATCTTAAACTCATATTCTTTTAAAGAACATATTTTCTTGTGACTGCATGATTTCTGAGGTTTCCAAATTAGATTTAGATACCCACTTTAGTGCTAATAAATAAATGATTGATTACATTTCTGGTCTGCTTTTTAGTGCAGTGGGGAGTTTGTTTCTTTGTAAATACATTTACATGTATTAAAATATTAATTTAGATTTAATTATTCAGAACAGATAATGGCTAATCAGGCATGGCTCTCCAGTGTCTTTGCTGATTTGAGGAGAACAGCATTTCTTGTTGCTTTGAGCTGCAGCAAGGCTTGGATCACAGACTGGCTTGATTTCACACTTTTAACTCCGGAAACCCTGTAGAGACTGAACCATAGGCTTGTGTCTGGTTGCACGCACCAGGAAAGAGCAGTAACTGTAAAGAAACTATTTTATATTGAAGGTTTGCTTAGAGGGTTTTTTTTTTAAAACAGGCTGCTTGCATCTGGTTCTCCAACAGTAGGGTTGCCTTGTTCTTGAGCATATATAAAATGTTTAATAATTGTATTTTCATAATTAATGATCAGTTTTTTAATTATTATGTTATTTACAAACTAGTTATTTAGGAGTTGTCAGTATTTGATAAGATCATTTAGAAACCCTAGTAAATGAATAATAAATTATTTAAATTTACATTAATAAATCATATTATTTAGACACATGATAGTAGTTGTTAAGTGTGTTAATAAAGCATTTATTAACACGTCTGCTTTTGTGAGCTCATCTAAAGTGAGCACTTTTGTAGCTTGAAAAGCATTTATAAAGCAGATGTAAGAGCTAATTTATATTCTAAACAGCAAAGTTAAACACAGAGGGATACAGAACACAGACATATGTTTTCAAGATGTAAAAAAATTTAATCATACAAATGTACACTTGATAAATGAAAATCAAAGCTTCAATTTCATATTATTTTGCATATTGAAATTAATAGTTATGTGTCCCTCTGTGTTGTGTTTGTTTGTTTTTTCTGTTAGGAAGACAACTGAGCCTTTAAATGTCTTTTGTACATTTGGATATGGTTATAAATCAAGAACAAGGCATTTATAGCTGGATTTATGAACTGCTTACTAATGACTATTAATGTTGGAACAGTGCTTAATAAAGGACGAACTATTTACTAATGCTTAACTAATGATTCATAGCGTGTAGTTATTATAAAGTGTTACCGAAAGGACTAATTTAAAGAAATAGTTAAAATTTGCTAAAAATGTACTCACCCTCAGGCCATACAAGATGTAGAGGAGTTTGTTTCTTCATCAGAATAGATTTGAAGAGATACAATTTTTACCCATTTAGTTGTTTTTTTCTTTATTATAACAGGTGGACTAATAAATTGCTGAGCACTGTATCTTTTCATAGCATTCGGTTGGCATATTTGCTTGAAGGACATTGCACAGAATGCGGAAGTGTTTCTCGTTAATAAAATTTAAAAAATGTAAATTTATCTTTTTTTATCTGATCAAATCGATGCCAACTAATCGATTATCAAAATAATTGTTAGTTGCAGCCCTAGTCACGAGCCTCCCGGTTTTCATCTAAAGTATCTTAAATTGTGTCCCGAGGCGAACTAAGCTTTCATGGGTTTGGAACGACATGGGGGTGAGTGACACATGACAAAATTTTCATTTTAGGGTGGAGTAACCCTTTAATATTGTGGTATGAATTATAAAACTAACTCTTAAACTACTAGCATTAATACAAGTAAATAAATGAGCTGTCACACTCATTTGAAATGCAGTTTGTATAATATGAAATGTTAAAATATAAGTCCACACACACAGCACATAGTATATTGTGATCATACAGCTTAAGGCAGCAACCATATTTGTAGAGCTATTTCTTCTCCAGTAAACGCTAAGAGAGAGTGATTTCTTTTGAAAGTCACGCACCCACTGTGTGTGGATGCAACAATGTTTAATCAAACTCTAATTAAGTAAAGATTTAAATTGGACTTTCATGTTGCCACCCCTCACAGTCATCCCACCCCCTTGCCTCTCTAAAAACTCTTTTCTAGATCTGCCCCTGAAGCCCCACTAGAATTAACAATTGCATCTGTAAGCCTCCAACGATTTTGTTACCGAATGTGTTTTAATGAACGAATCGTTTTTATAAACGAATGACTCATAAAAGACTCAAAAGCTCTGAAAACTGATACTGATTTTATCTGGAACGGAATGATCAAGTCCATGCCTTTTAAATTAACACAAAAAATGTAAACACACAAAATTTTAATAAACGGTAAGAATAGTGCTTAAGATAATACTATAAATGCGATGTAAGCGGTTTTAACGAGTTAAAAATATTTACTGTTAACGTTACCACTTCGACGTCTTTCACGCTCGCCAAATCTTTTAGCTCTTTTTTTGTTGTTTGTTTGTTTTTGTTACATGGTTTAGTAAGCCGTTGTTGACATAAGAAATCGTTAATATTTCGCACACCAAAATCCTAAAACGCTTCAAGATCAACGCACTTCCGCCATTTCCATATATGGACTTCACTCCGCGCCAAATGACAAGCGAGCCACGAACACGGCTTTATTTTACGGTTTGCATTACAGGGCTCTTATATAAGGAAATATAACATTATATAATATAATATCCCGTTATTATTTTAAATAAGATCATTTTCTGCAGACCATTCAATAAACATTTTTATATAGCCTATAATTTAATAATAAATAGGCCTACATTACATTATTGGTTGCCAGGGACAACGGTCAATATTCAACTAATTTCATACATATTGCTTCCATATGATGTCCGCGATCTCTTTCTTCCATGTAATATAATAAATTAAATTCAAATTAATATTTAATGTCTCTGTATTTATGCAATTGTCAAGTGACCGTGTAATAAGCAGAATTATACAGTCAGGCAGTCAAATAAAAGAAATGTATATGATCTTGGACAGGATCAGACGGGCGGATGATTGTTTCAGCATATGCAATCACATGCATTATAAAGGCTGTTTAAAGAGAGTTTCCACAGACTGAGGAGATAGAGACACTCTTTTTAGCTATTTGGCATGTTTGCAGATGAAAGCACACCGGCGGAAAATGCAAACTGTGATAAACAGAGACACAGAACAAGAGAGATGAAGAAGAGACAAACAGAAAGAGAAATTGCACAGCAGTGCTTGTTGGTTGACAAGCCAGACATCTCTGGAACAGGTAGTGCTGATCCGGAATAAAAGGCCTATTTAATCTGCTTTACAACCGACAATGCTGACCTAGCTGGAAGATTATTAAATTTTGGAAGAGAGATCTTTTACAATCACATTCTGTCGGAGCTCACCCGCGGGGATCTCGCCGGACGGGGCATCCGGAGCACCTCAGCACTGAGCTCGGTTCAACAGCGCCATCTAGTGATCCGCTGCTTAAATTGACTGCAGATTCATTTATGCCTGAAGTTGGGAGCCCTCAAAAATAATAGCTTGTAAAATATATTTAACACACGTTTTGTTTTGTTTTTAACGGCATTACATTATAAAGGATTATAAACAAAACTGATCTTTTTTTTTCTTCTGTTGACCAGCAATGATTTATTTGACGCAAACAAATATTTAATATTCAAAATATTCTGCATGAGGCAAAAATTGAGGCACAGATATTTCTTGTATTTTCAGATTTTTGTTTCATTTTCAGTGGTGGGCAGTGGTACACTGTCCAGCATGGTTTAGATCAATTTCTAAACATAAAGTAATGTAATTAATGTAACAACATACAGTTGTTACGTTATCCTGAAGACGTTTGTTTTCACCCGTTTTACCACAAAATGACAAAATCTACTTAAAAATGCAATCAACTGGCCCCAGAATGGGATTTCTATGAAGGGCATCCATTCCTATTGATGCGATTGATAATGTCCATCCACCCCCCCTTCCACTGAGTGTTTGTCATTTTTTTCTTTTTGTGATTACTGTATATTTCCTGCAATGTCTACAAATAACCAACAACAAACACCCCACCCTTCCCACACACACCACCCTAGAATACATAATTATGAAATAACCATTTACCTTGTATTTTAATCCATATTTTAAACCCTCATCTGACAATGTATCTCAAGGGCATACACAGATCTCAAAATGCTACAGAAAACAACTCGAACAACATGTGACTTAATTTTCTTTTTCAACATCTCAAAATAATGTGCACAATGCAGTTGTATTGAATGTTTTTTTTTTCTGAATTTCCAGACCCAGGACATGTCTAAGGGTTGTGTCAAAGAGGAAATACTAGAATGGATAGCATACCACATGCATTTGAAAATACTTATTTTACGTTGCAGCATGCCAAACAGTTAAGTTTACCCAAAAAGGAAAATTCTGTGATTAATTACTCGCCATCATGCCATTCTAGACCCGCAAATCCTTCGTACATCTTCAGAACACAAATGAGATGTTTTTGATGAAATCAGTGCTCAAAGATATTATATAGCACCTCCATGCTCTGGACGTTACGCTGACAGACACAGCAAACCTTCTTGCCACAGCTCGCATTGATGTGCCATCCTGGATGAGCTGCACTTCCTGAGCCACTTGTGTGGGTTGTAGACTCCACCTCATGCTACCACTAGAATGAAAGCACCACCAGCATTAAAAAGTGACCAAAACATCAGCCAGAAAGCATAGGAACTGAGAAGTGATCTGCGGTCACCACCTGTAGAACCACTCCTTTATTGGGGGGGGTCTTGCTAATTGCCTATAATGTCCACCTGGGGCCTATTTCAGAAAGGAGGTTCAAACAACTCGGAGTTTAAACTTGAACTCTGAGTTGACCAATCCAGAGA
>JAUMHP010000084.1:9129448-9162850 GCA_032361065.1 Enteromius trimaculatus
TGCTTTCTCGGGTTTGACAAACCTTCCTTTTTGAAACGGAAAACCCAGAGTTTCCCTTATCTCAGGGTTAACTAACTTTGTGAAATAGGCCCCTGTTGTCTATTCCTTTAACCCAACAGCATGTGAAATTGATCAACAATCAGTGTTGCTTCCAAAGTGGGCAGTTTGATTTCACAGAAGTGTGATTAACTTGGAGTTACATTGTGTACAAGTGTTCCCTTTATTTTTGTGAGCACAAGTTGGTTTTTGTGATTTATGGGGACTGTCCATAGGCATAAATGGTTTTTATACTGCACAGACTGTATGTGCTATTGCTCTACCCCTTACAAGAAACTACATTTTTAGATTTTCAAAAAAAAAAAAAAAAACACCATTTAGTATGTTTTTTAAAGCCTTTTGAATTACAGGGACACTAAAAATGTCCTAATTAAATCACCTTCATTTTGTAATACCTATGGTCATGCTCATTGTACAAATTAGTGTCCTTATAAACATGCACAAACACACCATCAAAAAAAACAAGCACAACCATTTGTAATTTTTTTGTGTTTATTTTCAGTGTACTTAAAAAATACTGGATCTTGCCAGCACTCACTATCATTGGCTATAATGTGATCCTCCCAGAGAAAAGAAACAAGAGTACCGGTCAATACAAGACATTCATACAAAAAGTGTTTTTAACCCAGAATGCTACCCAGAATCCATACTGGAGAGAGACACAGTTAAACAGTCACAACAGATGGCTATGATTAAAACACCCACACACAAAGCAAAAATAGGCAAACACAGCTTCCACCAAAATATGCCTACTCTGAATATAAAGTTTTGCATACTTTTCTTTGTCCTAATACAACACATTTGTACAGGCACATCTTTATTCAGACCTACGATACAGTTCCCGAGAGCACAGTAAAATAAAAAAAAAAGCAACAACTTGGGGATTTTTTTTTTTCATACTATCTGCTTGAAACATTCACACAAACCAATATGAAAAAAAAAAGATAAACATTCCAAAATAAAGAAGAAAAACTGGGCAGCAAAATTTTTGGTTTTGCATGAGTGATGCACTTCTGGCTTTCATCGCTACTGTTGTTTCCTCTTCTCCGATTTTTTTTTTTTTTTTAACCCACTCTAAAGTATTACATGTATATAATTTCTTAGCTTTATATAAATATTTACAAACATCACTTAGTTGTGTCCCATAAGAATATTTTTATATAAAAAAGTAGATAACATGTTAATGCCAAGGAGGAGAAGCTTGCATTGACATTACAATAACTTAACCGTTAAAAAAACAGAAGAAAAACAAAACATTGATACAGTAAGTGCAAAAGCCCCTTCCAAAAGTCTCTAGCATGGAAAAATCAAGGCTTTGCACGTGATGTAGCACCAGATGGGTTCGCACCTCAGTGCAGTTGAGAAATTACCTTGGAGTACAAATCTTCCAGGAGGTCGTGTGCGGTACAAACCAAAAAAATAATAAATTAGTGTTGGATAATTTAGGATGATGTTATATACAGCCAGAGTTAAACACGAGGCGTTTCGTGGATGGTGATGGAAGTGTAAAGGAAAGTAGATGGCAGTGTGTGAGTTCACAGCAGTCTTGCAGCACATTACAGGAGAGTGAAGGCGCTCTCACATTCGTCCGTTGAGAAGCTTGCCGGCTCCTAACAGAATTGGGAAGGAAGGGCCAGTCTGATACGGGAGCGTAGCGTCGGGTAAACGTGGGGCTTGATGAAACCCTCCAACATGGACCTCCGTTAATCTCCAGCGCCTAAGTCCTGGACAAGGCTCAAGTGGTTCATGGCACGGTTGAAGGCGCTTTGCACAGCTTTACGGATGCCTGACGTTCTGCCTTCCAACATTTTGCTTCGGTCTAAGGTCTTGTCGATTCCGAATGGTACCATCTTGGATTTAGGAAGCCATTGCCTGTTGGAGATTTAAAAGTACCCAGTTATTGTAAAATGCCATCACAAGCAGATACATTTTTCCATGTTTGAAAATACCAATTCCCACCAATTTCCATTACTTTAATTATAGAAAAAGCAGCATAAAGCTCTGTTCTTAACCACTAGAATATAACAATTAATTTGAATATACAACACATTATATTGGTCTTGGTTTACCAGTGCAAATGTCTAAAGATTCTTAACTCAATACACAATTACTTGTGAAACAAAATGAAAAAATTATCAAAATGAAGTTTACCACCTGCCAGTAGACTTAACTGACATTTAATTCAACAATTTATTATTTCCTCTAATTCAAGTTGAAAACAAGTTCTCATTCCACACTGAGACATCTGGTCCCGTTTAAAACAAACTCACTTCATTTGGTTTTGTTTTTCCAAAAATAAAATCTTAATTTTGCACCTTAAGTAAATGTATCTTGATTTAAGGATGTTTGGCTATTTCTTTAAAAAAAGACAAAGATAACTTTGATCAATGCAAGCAACATGCCTTAACTTTGATGATTTAAGATGTTTTAACGCCTTAATTTGCTTAAAAGGTAAATCAAAAGACTTATTAAAGGCCTGCAGAAACTCTTAATATATTATATATTTTTCATATATATTTATGCTAATATATTATTATTTTTAAAATGCCTTATTCTAACATATTTGTAAAATTACGCTTTCGTTCTACTGAAGCCACAACTAAAGAAAACGTCAGATTAAATTATTATAATTAAATTTTCAACATTTTTGTTCATTTTATAAATAATCAAAATATAGTATTTAAATGTAAAGATAAGTAGTTTTATTTGCTACAAAAAAAACCATGGGGCTATACACAGTTTCCATTAGAAAACGAATGAAATTTTTTTAAAAGGTTAAACAAATGAAAAAACAAAATACTGATATTATAAATACTTAAAATACTACTAAATAAATAAAAATTATTTTTAATCACATGACTTCCAAAAATATTAATTTCAGTACGTGTTAAAATAATATTAACGTACATAAAATTACATGGCTTACATAATTAAAATACTCTAAAGCCATCTTAAACACCCTAAAAATATTTAGCAAAAAAAGAATCCTACTTGATACTGTTGATACTGCATTGTTAAAAGCGCTGTATAAATAAATGCGACTTGACTTAATTGTGAAAAAAAAAACAGTTAATTTCTCACCAGTTGCGTTTGCTGTCGAAGAAGCGGACGAGGAAGAGTTTCTCCTTGGACCTGAACTGCATCAGCTCTCCGACCCTGAGCACGTCCCGTGGAGGGGTGGGAATGTACTCGTCGTTGAGATGGCAACCCGCCCGAGACATCTGAGGATCTATGATCTACATGTGGGCAGAGAGGCCGTCAACACAACAATAACCTTTCAACGCGCATCTCGAAAGGCCTGGTAACCTGGTAACTCAGAGTGTGCCTGTGACTGCTAATGTGTAAACTGTTGGAAATGGGAATGGTTGCCACAAAACACAGGAACGCACGCACACCTACGCTCACGCTCGCACACGCACACACACAGAACAAATGTATGCACATACACATCCTGGTTGTATCATCTGGCAATAATGTTATGGTTGAGTGTTGGCCACTGACGAGGCTGATGCATGAAATAATGAAGAGGAAGAGAAGGAGAACCAGTCTCTGACGGCATGCACACATGCACACTCACCAAGGCAGGATAGGAAGGATATCCACTAAGTTTGGCCCAAACTAGTTTAAGGGGCTCCAGATTTAGTGGTGTAGTGTTAGCAGGCATCCAAATATTGCTGCTGTCAATCTCTATGAAAGTAGGAATAATGGAAAGTTATGAGGGGTTCACCGTAAAAAATGGTGCAGAACACCTCAAGAGCCACGGCAGTATTTAGCCAATCAGAAATCGGCAGCGGTGGGTCATTTCTTTAACGGAAGCATGCCGAGCCATTCACCAGACACTATTATGCCCCAAATGTCAACTGCAAAAATTTAATTAATTATTATTTATTTATTTTTTTGTAATTAAAACAGAATTAAGAAAATGTACTGAAAATAGTTTTGGTTTGGTCTGGAACGTTCAAACATGTCATGTGACTATCGAGCCCCACTCAGACTCTGACATGCTTGCGAGTCAGAATGCAGAAGTAAGCTTTGTGTTTCTGGGAAAGCGCGTGGCAGGCCAAAAGATTTCACTCAGCATATTAATGGTAAGAAACCAAGGAAATCGTTCAAAAAGTACTGTTTGGAATGAATTTACTTTTAAAGGTTTAGCTCATCCAAAAAAATATAAATTCTACCATCATTTACTCACCCTCACGTTCAAAAGCCACCATTTATTTTTATTGAACACAAAAGGATACACTGATTCTTCCTGCTTTTTTCTATGCAAGAACAGGGAGAGTCAAGCTCCAAAAATGGTATTAAAATAGTCCATGTGAGGTTTCGAAAATTTCTCAATTGCTTCTCAATTGGGTAAAGAACTCGTCAACAAAGTTTCAGCTCACTGAAAAAACTATACCCTATGCTATAGCATTATTGGCAAAATCTGATTATGTAGATTAAAATAATAAATACAGATATATATATATATATATATATATACACATATATTAGTGAATTAATCAGGTAGCTAGTGAAAAATCTGATATCGTGACTGCTCTAGTTTCATTTCTATGAAAAGGCCACAGCAGAATGATAACAAAGAGGAACGATATCTTTGGAATCGCTTTCAGCTGATGAGTGAAAAACACACTGATGCCCAATCGGACTCCATCTGACTTAATAAAGCTTAGCCATTTAAAGTTGCAAAAAAAAAGTGCCAAACGAGTGCACACTTGGAATAAAACGTTATTGAGCAATGGTTTGGATGCTAATCTGACTAATATTTATTGTGAGCTTAAAATCACTTTACAGTTTCACTAAATGGGCACAAATTAATATTTCACAAGGTAAAAAGTTATTTGGAATGACATGAGGCTGAATAAATGATGACAATTTTTATTTTCAGATGAGCGGTCCCTTTAAGTGTCATTTTTAAGAGCAAACGTAAGCAGCAACTACCCAGAAGGACAGGATAAGTTGTGATGATTTTTAAAACATGAGGGTTTCACACATGCAGACACTAAGGCAGTACGCAGCGCTCTTTGTGTTAGACAAAGCCATGAAGAGCAGGTCAGTGGCAAAGCAAGCAGAAGGAAGGACAGCGAGCTTCCACAGAGCTGACGGACACCAATGCAGCTGCCAGAACGGGTCCGACCCGTTTCTCTGAACTGAAGGATGGGGCTGGTGTAAAATCCCACAAACCCACTTACGGCTGCAAAAAGCTGGACGCTCACCTGCTGCCAGCTTGTTGGCTTTGGAAATGTTCCCTGGTTCCACACAATTGACCAATTCTTTTTTATCGTCCGTCGTGTTTCGCCTCGTCATCGCCAGCTTCCCTTTGCCGCTCTTTGCATGACTGACATCACTAAAAAGACAGGGATTTAATTAATCAGGTCACAAAAAAAGGGTATACTAAATGTATTTCATTTAATGTACTCGTTTCCACCTTGTGTTTTCCTGTATGCTCCCGCTTCCACTGGAGGAAATGCTGGACTCTGAAGCACAGCGGCGACGAGGCTCTGATGGCCGACTCACAGTTAGCCCTTTCTTTGGCTCAGAAAAGCCATTGGACAAGCCTGCAAGTACAAAACAATGTCTGTAACATGCCCAGGGAGGGAAGGAATCTGTGTTTCTGGAAAATCTAAAGAGAAAGCTGTTTACCAGTATCCAAGCGCTTAATGGGACACTCGTCCTCGTCACCCTGACTGTCTCCGCTAGCACTACGCGTCCTCTTCCTGCGCTGGAGAAGGGTTTCAAGGCGAGGGATGACCACGGACAGGAACGTCTTGGTGCCCAGCTGAGGGCAATCAATTGAGGATTCACTCGTGTTTGACGGCTTCTGGGGACTCTTTGACTTTCGAAACAGCACAGCCGTTCGCCGGTTGACCATATTCGCTGGTTCAGTAAGAGTGGAGGTAGCGACCATAACATTGTTTTCAGAGGGCATAACGTCAGAGGAGAGACCATTTAGAAGTGAGGTAGAGAATGTCTCGCCGTCAAATTTGACCTTTTTCGGGCACTTTTCAGGGCTGGGCTCTATGGGTTTCAGTGTTGGAGGTTCACAGGGGCTGTCTGAGCTTTTCAGGAGTGGCACGGAGTCTGAAGGCTCAAGTTTTGGAGGTAATGACTTGTCACCTGTAATGAGAGATTAAATATTTAATACAAACTCATTTTGAAGAGTATAACAACTTATAGAGGAAGAGAATTAAAATGCTCCTTCATATTGAATAGTTTTATTCTATTTTAACCTTTTTGTAAAAGTGTTTTTCAAATTTTACAATTTTAAATATTTAAAATGTTTTTCTAAATAAAAAATGTAAATAATTTACTTACATTTTTAAAGTTATTGTTCTATTAATACAAACGTCCTCATGTATATTTAGATAAACAATATACACATACAATTAATTTGAAATAAATATGTACATACAAATATGTAATAACAACACTAATACGAGGTCTCAGAAATTTTGAATCCCATCATTTATATAGCTAAATTGCATGTTAAATTAAGTGGTTTTAATTACTGTAAGCCAACAAAAATTCCTAATGTGATTCAACAAAACTGCACCTTCTTCCTCAGTGGCTTGTGGGAGAATAAGAGGCGCTTTTTCCTCTTCCTCTGGATTATTCTGCTCCAATGAAGGGGGCTCCGTTTTGTGACCCATTTCCATTCGCACATCACTAATGGTCTTTTTGAGCAGCTTGAGCCGTTTGCTCCTGGAAGGGCATGACTTCATGACAGTGGTTAAATCCAGCATCTCCAACAGCTTATTCAATTGTTCCTCCTTAGACATGTGCTTGCGATTGGCTGGGTTTAACAGTCGGTCAACTGGAACAAACACAGAATAAAATCCATGATTGTTCACCCACAAACCAAAATCTGTGATTTTCAATGTTGAGTAAATCCAAAGAGGAGAAACATAACGCATGTCCTTACCTTCATCCCAGGTCAATGCTGGAGGTTGCTCTATCTTGGGAGGCTCAGCGAGGTGCATTCCACTGGCGAAGTCAAAGCCTATCCGTTCGGCATCCCGCCGAGTCTTCCTGAGGATCACTCCACCATGATCTCGCAGACGCACAGCAGCACGGTAGAAAAAGGTGTCCTTGGCGTTGTACTTCATGCAGTTGTTAATAATGAGGTTGAAGTCATCCTCAAACTCATCCAGGTTCATATACCCATGGGCGTCAATGCGTTTTCTCATTGTGGAGAAGTCCATAGGGTGTTTGATGTGGTCTAGATAATCAGGAACCTGTTCATAAGAGAAAAAAAATAAATAAAAATGCGTGGAATAAAACTCGAAATTACATGGACACAAAAACAGTTTGGTTTTTCAAACACTGATGCAAAAAACAATATATAAAACAATAAACGCAAAACAACAACTATTTCAAAAAACAAATGTGTTTTATATTACTATTGCACTAAAGCTAAAATAAATCACTAAAATTTAAGTGTAATGCATGTATGTTTTCAATTTATAATGTACATAAAATGAAAAATTTTTTAATACACATCCTACGTAAAAAAAATTTAAAAAAGGAAGAAAATGCTACCACAATTTTTTACAGTAAGTACTTTACAGTGAGTGCAACCAAGAAGAGAAGAAAAAATGTATTTGTTTTCATGAAACAAAATGCAGTAATTTCTTTTCTAAAAACTTGAGCAAAACGAAACTGTAATGATGTCAAATTTTGTTCATGTTTCAAAACTGAAAAAGGTTTTATGCATTTTTCTTCACATCAAGAATCTTCATGTTATTAAAATTCTCCAAGTTTGAGAAGGTCAGCATGACTATTATAAGACAGACATACCTCTGCGATGCTGACTGGCTGGGCAAAGATTTTAGACTGGTCTTTCTCCTGCAGCTGATCCAGCACTGCTCGCAGCAGGACAGGGAATGGAGTGAGCTGCATCTCTAAAACTGACTGCTGCAACCTCATCTGCATTTGGGGAAGGATTACATTGACTGTAGCAAAACACACTTTTCATGCAGCTTCACACATTAGGAATGACTAAAGTACCAGTGCTATGATACCAAGTTGACAATAAGTTACACATAATTAGGCAAAACATTGATTTCTTTCACTTCCACGATGTCACCACCATACCTCCTCTCTCTTTAGCTTCTCCCTCTTGCGGATGAGCTCCAGCAGCAAGCGAGCGCGCTCCAGGTCATGCCGTAAACGATGCCAGTCCTTTAACTGCTCTGTCAAAGCTTGACGGTCCTCAACATATGGCGCCTGTCATTCAAAAACACAAATCCAGGCTCAAAATTCATATGCATATGACTTGAGCTTTCAGTCACTGCGGTCCGAAAAAATCAGACCCGTTCTATATTACATTTAGTCATTACATTACCTGTTCTGGTTCTTTTTGCGTCAGTATGGCAGTCTGCAGGCGCCTTATTAGCGGGACGCCATTCCTCGACTGCCTCTTGAGCATCCAGTAACTCAGAACCCGTTCCACGAACACCTTCTTCTTCTGGACAGAAACTTGATTGAGGATTGTGTTGAAACTGTAAAGACAGAGGGAATAACAGAGTGTTAAAACCATTCAAAACAGGGATTCAGAAGGTCTTAGCAGGAAACCGTTTAACCTACCTTTTAGGTGTGATACTAGGCCCAGAAACCGTCGGAACCACTGCAACAGGCTCCGATTCTGGCTTTTTGTTCTTCTTCTTCTGGCATCCCTTTGCCCTTTCCCTGTGAGCAGCCTTCTGACATAAACCGTTCTTGGGTTTGGAGTCCTCGTAAATAGTGAGGGGTCTCCTCACACAACCGTTAGGTGTATGAGAGCAACAGTATGCAGTCTTCTTCACTGAGAACGTAGTAGCTCCTGATTCTGTGACCTCTTTGATGGGATCCATCTTCATGTAGAGGCCGGCTTTCTGAGCGCAGCTCACGTGGAAAGCCGTGTAACAGTTGGCCTTGCTGCACTGAATGCAGGCACCCACTCCTTTCTTCTTGCACAGGTAACAGGTGAGTTTCCAGCGGGCTGGAGGAATGTTCGCCACACCGTCGATGGGTTCGATGAAAACCGTATTGGTAAAACCAACTTCGGGGACCCAGATGGCGCAGACCACATGTCCCCAGCGATCGTCGTCCGTTCTCTTAAGCGCACCACCTTTATTCGGACAGAATATGCACTCTGCGAGCTGGGAGGGAGAATTTAAGCAATGGCGGCAAAGCCAGCGGCCCTCTGGGATGTGGGGGACTCCGTAACACTCCTGATGCACGGCGAGATTGCACATGTCGCAGAACAAAATTGCATTACTGTTCTGGCACTCGCCGTCCATGCAGATGCAGCACACAGCGTCCTCGTCAATAAGCGGCTGAGGGTCTCCTTGGCCCTGGCTCTCGAAGAAAGACTCCTTCTCGAAGCGGTCCATGAGGAATTCAAAGAGGTTCTGAGACACCTGGCTGTAGCCATCGGTCTTCCTCTTCTCGTTGATCAGCTCGAGCCATGCATAGTCTTCCTCATCCATGTCGTATTCCACCTCCTCGTCGAGCTCGTCCAGCGTCTTTTCCACGTAGGTATAATATGCGGAAGGCCTCCGCGGCACCGCCGGGAGGTTGTACTCCACCGTTCGGATCTTTGGCTCCGGTAGCCTGCCCTGAGCTGGCGAACCCTGCACAGTCGTCAACGCAGCACTCTTCTTCTGCTGGTTGTTTTTGAGCCGCACCGAGCGCACAAGAACCTGCTGCGGCTTCTCCGTGTTCTCCTTGTTGCTGGTGCACTCGCTGATCTCCTGAGCTAAAGGGTCGTCGCTGTCGATGACATCCAGTTTGTCGTAAATGCTGAGCCTGTGCACGCGGCCGTCGATTTCCAGCTCGACAATACGCTGAGCCTCGGCATACGTCAAGGTCTCACGGTTACGTGAGGGTTTGATGGGCGAGGGAGGCCTCTGCGGGGTGGCGACACGATTATGCCGAACCTTCTTCCTCATTTTGAATGCCACAGAGGAACTGAAGTAAAAGAAATGCACACGTCAACTTTCAAAACCACAGTCATTTGTACCCCATTACAGATTACATTTCATTTCTGGATTGAAGTGCAAACACAGATGCTAAGACAACACAATTATTTGATTTTCTAATCGCAATTACAGATACTACAATTATGTAATCATTTGGAAAGTGGAAATGAATCGTTCAAAGTCCACGTAGGTTTACGTTATTCTGTGTGTTTAAGATGCGTTTTCTTCTTTCTACAGATTATCTTAAGGGTGTTTTCATTTTAGTTTTTGTATAACATTATAATACCATAAATCAGCTTTTTTTTATTTAAAGAATAAATCAATCCAATGTAGAATACCATAGAAAAGCAAAAAAAGGTTTTTCAGTTATAGTATTTTCAGGTTGTTTATGCAAAAATATGACATGCAGTTGCTTCAAACAATGGTATAGCCTAAACATCATTCAATGTAAATTGTGATAATCATACTAATCACAATTTTAAGGGACTAAGTCAACAATTATGATTTTTGTCAATCACGCAGCCCTAACAGATGCTATACATCAACCAAGCAACAATGTAAACATCCATTTACACCAGGAAGGTGAACTACAGCAATAGCTATTTTTAGCATTCACACCAACAGACAATAATGCCCTGTTTATTATAAGCGCTTGCTGCAGATGTGTGGTCAGTCGCTTTAAATGCTGGAGGTTATGCTGGCTATCAACATGTTGATTCATCAGCTGAAAGAATTGTTCTGTTGTTGATAAGCTATGTTTAAGCCAAGAATGCTTTCAATTCTTAGAGAATAATGAAATGCACAACTATAAAAAAAAAAAACAACAACCCAAAAGGAACTAGGCTATATCATTGAAATCCATTTCAAAACTATGTTTCCAGGATGAAACAGCGGATGAACAGAATCAGAATTTTTTTTTTTTTTTTTAATTGACATCATCCAATACATGACAACATTTTAAAATGACATATTACAGGATCTTACAAATAAACCAGAAGAGGACAAAACTGTAGCATGCTTATAATAAAAACAAGGCCATTGAGTGGTCACTAATATACCTTTTGTTCTGGGTGTGAATGGGTCTTAAGCAGGTGCTGCAATTGACCCTTCCTAGGGAGTTTCATTGACAGGCGACCAATAATAAAACTGAAACTGCCGTTTTTGTCCGACAAACCAAACAGGAGAATACAACTCGGTGGACTTTTGTTTGATTGTGTGTATTTATATCCTTTTATAGTTGAAACAAGATACCTCCTGATGTTCATTCGTGTTTATTTCATGCCACAGCTAGTAGAGAGGAAGTAAGGAGCTACAATTTAGTGTCTGATTTTGTTAAAAAAAATAAATACAATAAAAAAGTGTTTTGAACCATGAAGTCTAGTCAAAGGATTATTAAACTTTGGACAAGAATTATGCATCTTAACCTCATTAAATTCAGCAGAAAGTGAAAACTGACAAGACTTGATGCTGCATTAACGGCGCATATTCTTTAGAGAGATAAATCTAAATCATATAATGATAAAGCTGCTTTTAAATTGCTTTGATAACTGCAGTGTTTTAATTACAGGCCTATAACTCATTGTATAATATTTTTAAAAATACCTTTTTCAAAACATTTTCAGTGAGCTCTTTAATTACCCTCACAGTGTGTCAGTTATGCAGTGAAGCGCTATGAAATTGTGGGACAAATAGTAATAATAGTAATATAATAGTAATACTAACTTAATAATAAAAGCAACCTAGTGACAGTAATATCCCTAATAATAAGATGAACGCAATAGGCCTAAATTAAGTGGAAATGCCAAATAATCTTAATATTACCTATTTGATCTCTGGCTATCGTTGATATATAACCATCGTCTTTCTAAGCAGCCCAGCACAAGGAAGTTGCCCACCGTGTATTTTTCACTGCGAGACAACATGATGGGGGCATCTAAATGTTAAAAGGTTTGTTGGACATAGCAACAGTAACTAAGGGGGCGGGTCCTTCCTAAGGACCAATTCTGTTTTCTCCCACTTTAAATACTCCTAAGTGGTTTGGATTTTTATTGGCTGTCAATTTTTTAACAGTCCTCACCAAGTGTCTTTCCTGTCTGGTTTTATCTTTGAATTTGTGTGGTGGATTTCTCAAGGACTATTTTTAAAACTTTCTGATTAATGTCCTTGGTGTGAACAGGCATAGCACATCCCATCTGGTATCCATAGCAACCCAAACCCAAGTTGGCATGGAAACAGAAAAAAGCGCGTGCGTTTGTATTTTTGACAATCTCTGTCGTTTAGCCATCAAACGTAGTTTATATGATTAAAATGTAAAAATGTAGCAGAACAATATAAAACGTGCTTGGCAATTTGAGTTTCGTTTAATTTACTATTTTAATTAAAATCCATTACTGACTTTTTAAGCTCCACAGTCTGACACATTAACCCATTTAACTAAGCAATTGGCGTTTAACTGATAGCAACCATGGTTTACATCCTGGCTTTAGTTTGTTTGAGGGGGGCAGGGCCGAACAAGGCCAAACACACTGGACTGGAAAGAAAACACACACAAAACTGAGCAGCAAGGGCACACACTGGATCCGGCGGCCTGCTGGCGGCTGTGCTAGTGAGCTAATGCTGTTTGGAAAGACCCACCGACATTTCTGCAAACATGGCGTCAAACAAAACAAAACACGCGATGTAAAACGTGAATGCAAACGCCCTTTAAAGACGCAAATAAAAAAACGAACCCCCAGATACACTGCGGTTCGTTCTTACCTTTGCCGTTGACGTTCAAAGAAGCTTTAAAGGCAGTACGGCCGAGCTAAAAGCAGCAGCGCTGTGGCCTACTGAACAGCAGTAGGTTTAATCCGTGCACGAGCCGCGCTACCGTCCACCAGCTGCTTCTCCGCTGTATTCCGAGGGTAATATGAGGTATCCGTAACGGTCTGCCGAATCCAAAAACAAGCATTTAAAAGCCGGAGTCACGCGCTCAAGATAACAACAGCTTGACCATACTAAAGCGCCTGTTTTCACTCGTTAATGGGCTGGCCGTATGGGCACTATGCTAGCAGGCTAGCTCGCCTCTCTTCCCCCCACAACAATGCGGCTGCAGCTCTCCATCGCCTTACGCACTGTGTCATCACGTACGGCGCAATACGTGCAACGTCACTACGTTCCGCGGCAAAAATAAGGAAGTGAGCACTAGACAGCCCATAACAGCTTGTTTTTAGCCAAGGTACGTAATGGAAGCTGTGTATTGTGTGATCTAGCTGCGTCAAGTTGTTCAGTAACTTATTTTCTTTCACCCACAGATTAGATAGGAAATGCAAAAAAATATATATATATCTTACATTTAACCGTCTGTACCAAATGAGCGACACGCGACTTTGTGTTTGGGAACCTCTAAATTAGGTGCTCAAGTCTTAGCTTATAATTGTTTTCCAACAAATAAATAGCCACACAACAATTTTACAAGTAACAAAACAAATTAAACTGTTACAAACACATATATAATAAAACACAGAAACCAATTAACAAAAAAAAAACAAACACACTCATATTTACAGATGTGCACAAAATTTAAAATGTATACTTACTGCAAAAGATTCACTCTCTTAACAATAACTTGTTTGGTTAGCATTAACATCTTGTGAAGTCGTTCTTCTTTCTGTCACCCGCACGGTCATTTTATCGTAGCTCCATTGGTTTCAATGGGTCGACGATGTACTTATTCTTACGATGCTTTTTGGAGACGCAGCCCTGCTCAGTTGTGTGCACATACAGGATTTCTGCTCACAGCCTCTACAATAGGGGTATAGAAACACATAAAAATACATTTAAGACACCGCCAGTCTAAGAACTATGAATTTTAACATTCATTCATGACGTGTGGGGAGTTCAAGAAAGACTCTTACCAAAACTTACAAATCACAATGTTTTTATGCTCCAAACTTTGGTTTGGTGTTTTCCCATTTACACCTCTCCGCTTCACTGCTTAGTTAATGCAAGAAATGTAATGATTACATAAAGTGTTCATGTGTATACATTTTACGGCAAAATAATACAATCTTACTTTATTTTGAGTTTTTCTGGCAACAGGGAGTCAGGCACAGCCACTGACTGGAGATTGCTCTGTTCTGCAAGAGCTTGCAGCAAGCTTCACTGTAATTATCTATGAAAGATTGAATGTAAAAATCAGAACAATGTGATACGGAGGCCATGAACACACACCATTGTTCACCCAGATTGAAGTTACAACCTCAACTTCTTCAGTGTCAACAAAGCTGACTGCGTGGCACGTGATTTCAGCAATGAAAACACAAATGTGAAAAAATATAATATAATATAAAAAAGAAGTATACAGTGGGTACGCACAGTATTCAGACCCCAAATTTTTCACTTTCTTGGTTTTTGCATTTTGAATGTTCATTTTTTTGCCTCACTAATGAACACACACATCACCCCATATTGACAGAAAAACACAGAATTGTTGACATTTTTGCCGCTTTATTAAAAAAGATCATCTGAAAAATCACATGGTTCAGGTTGAAGCACACTTTTGATCTGATACAGCCATGAGTCTTTTTGGGAAAGATGCAACAAGTTTTTCACACCTGTATTTGGGGATCATTCCTCCTCCTGTCAGGTTGGATGGTAACCGTTGGTGGACAGCCATTTTTAGGTCTCTCTAGAGACGCTCAATTGGGTTTAAGTCCGGGCTCTGGCTGGGCCATTCAAGAACAGCCACACAGTTGTTGTGAAGCCACTCCTTCGTTATTTTAGCTGTGTGCTTAGGGTCATTGTCTTGTTGGAAGGTAAACCTTCAGCCCAGTCTGAGGTCCTGAGCACTCTGGAGAAGGTTTTGGTCCAGGATGTCCCTGTACTTGGCCGCATTCATCTTTTGCTCGATTGCAACCAGTCGCCTGTCCCTGCAGCTGAACAACACCCCCACAGCATGATGCTGCCACATGTCTATGACATTACGACTGTTTCACACAAATACTGTTTGCCACGCAGTGCTTTTATTCACACAGAATGCATTATCCGCAGCTATTTACCACAAAACATTTATCCATTATTTTATTTCAAATCTAAACGTTAGACTATACTGAAAGTGTTTTTTCAGCTTTGTGATCTTTTATTACAGTACACTTACACAATCTTTCATATTCGTGTTTAAACTCAATTAATATAAACAACTTACTGAATGCATTTGGCTTCTACATGTTGTGCTGCTCAAGCAAATTGAAACAGCATATAGCCTAACCCACTTTTTTTTGCATTAGGCATAAATATTGTAAATTGTTTTAATTATTACATTTTTAAATATTTTTTTTTAAACACAATCATGTTTTATTTCCTAGAAGCATTCAGTAAATAAACTTTTCTTTAATTAAAATATATAGTGTCTGCTATTTGAACAAACATAGCAGGTTTTTATAAAATTAGGAAGACATGTCTTACACAGCTCTGTTTTACTCCAAATCACATTCATGCAAAATATTTTTTATTTACTCTTCGGCTAACCAAAACTCACCCAGATCTCAGCCGAATATTTTCTTTTTTCTGGCGGACCAAAATCCAGCCACGGCTCAGCCAAATGGATACAATTTGCTTTTAGTTCTTTTGGTTGGCCAAACTCCAGCCAGAGCTCAGCCAAATGGTGTTTCACAGGCGAAAAAAACATTCTATAAACATGGTTTTGTGCTAATAGTAATAGATCAGATAATTTTAAGCAAACATTCTATTTACGTTACCGGAAGAATGTTGGTTCATAACTTTTTTTGTGTGTGTGAGAACCAGGACGTTACTCAAAGTTCTGAGAACGTTCCATGTTAGCTGGGTGTATCATAATTACAAATCATGGAAAAGTCACTGACCAAAAAATGTGGGAAATTTTGACTTGCAATTAGTTATGCAACTAGTGTGAAACAATTGATTTATTGAATTATCAACTGTCGACATGTTATCAAGTTTATGGTTGTGATGATTATGAACTCATATGTTAATGTAAACTCTAAGCTGTGTTAAATTAGTCGTCTTGAGGAAACTGCTCCTATTACAAGTCCTCATATCAGTTCAGCCGGCCATATGGTAAAGAATGGAAAAATAACCTGAATTGATCTTTCCATAGAAGAAACAATTGTTGTGTGGAAAACTCAAATTTTATTTCCACCTTTTATTACAGTAATATACTGTAAGAGCCATGTCAAATGCATTTGTATCTGGTATATTTGAAACCTCAGTAACAGTAGGTAGAATTGAATAATCTCAGGTGAATCATGCATTAAATAACAATGAATCATTAAGCCTTATACAGCTCTCTAACAGTAATGCTTTAACGCCAATGTGTCATCACCTTTGCATACCCCATTGACTAATGTGAATAATGTTAACTACTCAGCAGGATGTTTGGCCAGTTCATGTAAGTGGTGAGTCACTCTATAGCCACTTCCTCATCTTCAAAATCAGATTATGGAAGTTGACTGTAAGAAAAAGGAATTGTAAAAATAATTCGATGTTTATATATTTTACGAAATATTGTAATCTATTAGCCATGTTTCTACCAATCAGTACTCAGTTTTTACTTCACGGTGTAAAACAGCAAACTAAATCATAAGAATGTAAATTTAAATGCAAACAGACACCACGTTTTACATATGAAAGGAATTTATTGTGTCCAATATAAAAAAATAAATGTTTCACCAGTTCAAAAAAAAAAAAAAAAAAAAAAAAAAAAGAATTCCACACTGTCACAGTGGAAGGACTAAAACACATTTTTACTTCCACTTCACATGGAGAAAAAAACTGATTCTAAATTTTACACTACATCAGAAAATGGCATCACTAAACATCTCAATCGTATATTTGTATCAGTATTAGATAGCTTTAGCGTGTCTATGATCCTTTAGGTTAAACTAAAGATAAGCCCAAGAACTCTTTACATTTAACAATTTCAATTTACTTTTTGCAGATGGTATAAAATGAATAAATAAATAAATAGCCACTGAATGTGGAATGTTTGTATTGCATGAATAAATAGGATACATGGAAGAAAATGTACATAAATACAATACAAATACTAAAAAAAAAAAAAAAAAATCCAAAAAGACAAAAGGGGGGAAAAAAAGAAAGGAAATAGGTGTGTCCATGAATATTGCATTGATTGTGCACATCACTCAAGTCTCTGCTAAGCAAAGTCTAAAGAGTGATGACAACAGAGATGAAGTAGTGGAAGACATTCAGAGACCAACAACAGAAGGGAAAACCATTGAAATAGTGAATATGAATGGCAGAGCAGCAGAGATACTGTTAAGAGAGTAGTAAGTGTGTACTTCAAGTATTCGACCACTAGAGGGCAAGGGAGACCCACCACATAACTAGATACAGTCTTTGAAGGTTCTCATGAATCACGAGGAGTTCCCCTAAAATCCATGAAAATCCACCTGGTGTCTGTCGTGACTTGAATCCCATAAAAGCAGCTTTCCAAAAAAGGCACCGAAAACTAAAAAGATAGTCTAAAAAAAGGAAAATAATGTCCAAGCTCTATAAGAGCAACCAGTAAGATCAAAGGATCACTAGCATTGCTGCTCACGCAATCCCTACGGGTAACAACTCACCCTTATCAAGAAAAACCAAAAAAAAAAAAGAAAAGAAAAGACATTATGCAACATAAACCTCCCGAAAGTCCTGATAACCAATAGACTGGGAACAAGAGCAAAAAGGTCCATTCACTCGCTGTCCCCGCGTCCATCAAAGGCTCTCTTTGCCAGATTCTGTGCTGATGGCATGAAGTGTGATGTCAACGCTTTCTGGTTTCGGGCTTTCGTCCATCCGCATCCACTGATGCTCAAAGATCTGCTCCAAAGTGGGCCGGTCTGAAGGTCTCAAGCAGAGGCACCATTTGATGAGCTGCTGACACACTGATAAACAGAACATAAAGCCAGAAAGGTTAAACCTGTCATCCACAAAAGCGTTTAAAAATTTAAGTCTGGACTGTTTGCTTTAACCAATTTCGAGGCAAAAAATAAAATTATTAAGTAAGTAAGATTCAATGCCATTTTCCCCTTCTTTATATGATATGGCATCATGGGTCCTTTTTAGCCCCTTGTTTGGTGTATCTCTGATTCAAAACATACCTGGAGAGACTCTTCTTCTGAAAAACAGCCGTCCTCTCAGAATCTCCTCATCATGTTCAAACGGGATGTCTCCGCACACCATGTCGTACAGTAGGACACCAAGGGACCAAATGGTTGCTGAGCGTCCGTGGTACCTGTGGTAACGTATCCACTCGGGAGGACTGTACACTCGCGTGCCTACAAAATAAAACGTTTGGTTTTTAATCCAGTGAGAATTAACCTTTGAGACTAACAAAACATGTATCTGCAAGCCAAGAGCCATATTTTCTTTTTGTCATATACCCTACCCTGAGATTTTTTTATTTCTGGCACGACACTCGTTTCATAATCTCCTTGTTTTGGCGTAAAAAGCGCCGATTTTGATTACACTGCAGCACTGTATAATGAGCCGCTCCAGTCAGCTGACTCTAGAAGGGGGGCGCCAGCGGTCTGGCGTTTGCACAAACTCTCCTCCCTCCTCACTGTGAGCCGGAGGAACGGCTCGATCCAAAAATAAAAGCAAGCTGAAACAGGAGGGCGATCTAAAAGGGAGACTTTCAGGTACAAACAGTCACAAGCTATGGCAACTCCACATGCTTCCAGCATGAGTCACTTCCCCCCCAACAAAAGCCCCTTCACTAGGGGTGGTGTGACAGGCCTCCCAAAGGCTAGGAGTAGCCTGGATACCAAACAAAAACAGGGATCCGTGATGCGATCACGTGGTGCCGCAACTCAGGTTTCACAACAAACAGATGCTACGCAGTAACAGCTGATCCTTCCCACTAACTTATCTCTCAGATTCGACGGATTAAGTTACATTAAATGAGTTTAAATATGTTGCCAAAACAAATGTATCATTCAAACAACAAAAACAGATGATTAACTTATAATGCAACCTGTGAAGATTGGTTCTTACTGAAAACATCTTCCTAATCCATACATGTAAACAAGGTGAAAAAAAAAAAAAAAAAGTTTTACGCTTCAAATGCTATCCTTCACAAAAAAAAATCTTAAGTTAAAGATGGTCTATTAGCTTTGCAACTGATTTTTTCCCTGAAACCAAGCCAGACCAGATAAAACCATGAAAGCTGTTTTTCAGCAAATTTAGTGCTAATTGAGTGCATTTTTTTCTAGTCAGGATCTGACACTAAGTAAAAATACTCCAACTCATTTTACTTCAGGCGTCAGGTGCGCCAATGCAGAGCAGGATGGGTAAGAGTCAAGGACGCACCATCAAAGTCTGTGTAGACGGTGTCCTTGAGGATGGCCCCGGAGCCGAAGTCAATGAGCTTGAGATCTCCCGTGCGTAAATCCACCAGGAGGTTTTCGTCTTTGATGTCCCGGTGAACCACCCCGCAGCTGTAGCAGTGCCGAACCGCTTCCAAAACCTGCCTGAAGAAGCGCCTGGCGGTGTCCTCGTCCAGCGCGCCTTTCTCCGTGATGAAGTCAAATAAATCCTTCACCATCTCCGGTCGCTCCATTATAATCAGCCAGCCGTCGGCTCTTTCATACCAATCGATGAGTTTAATGACCCCCTGAAACGTGCTCCCGACTTTCTTCAACAAAACAATCTCGAGAGGAACCAGCGAGCCGTTCTGGAATATAAACACGCGTTTTAGAAACAACCAAGCGTTGAAAAGAAGAAAAAAAAAAACATTATATATAAAAAAAAAATAGTTTACTTACAATCGTACCCCACTCGGTCACTCTCTCCTTGGCGACGTGTTTTATCGCAACCTAGAGAGAAAAAGAAAATAACGCGTATATGAATGCGTGACTGTGGCGCCAAACGCGGCCATGTGCTGCCACCAAAACAAAGCCAGCGCTTACCGGCACCGCGTCTGAGAGCCGAGTACCGGCGTACACTGTCCCAAACCCGCCGCTTCCCAGAACCGAGCCCACTTGATAAACCTTGTCAAACGGCTCCCTTTCGGTCTTGGCTGTAAAACGAAGGAGAAAAGGTAGTATTAGTGGATTGGTACAAAAGCGCGGTTTAAACCGACTGTGTACAATGCACGGTTGGCAACAAAATGGCTCCATACGCAGGTCACGGACAGGCGCGTGCCGATTAAGCGGCTGGATGCGTCGCGTGTGGAAAATCAAGAGTAAATGACGGACACGCAATTAAATGAAAAAAGTGAAAAAAATGTACATCGTTATTATGATGGTATAGAAAACGATGCCTACCTGCTTGAAGTTGAATTTTCACCGGCAAGTGGTCGATGTTGGTCGTGTTGCAAATATGAGAAAAAGATCCAAACTTGGACAGTAACATTTTTTTGTCGCCTTCTCAAAACGATTCTTAGTCCTTTCGATGCGTAACTGTGCTTCGGACCGGAAAACACCGGCACTCCGTTCTTCACCGAGAACAGCGGATTCCCTTAAAAAATGTATTTAGGAGTGGGACTCCGCGCGAAAATCCCACGAACGATCGCGAAACGATTCCGATTCCTCGTCTACAAAGGTTTCAACTCCGGTAATTATTCACAAATGTCCCCGCGCACCCATAGTGAGAGAGAACTGCACACGTTTGCGCTTTTGGGTCTGCTCGGTTGATGTGTCTGTGTGAGAGAGAGCGGGGAGACCGTATTAACTCTTAATTCTCATGTTTGGGCGCTGGACGCGTTGAGCAGATCCCTCCGCGACGGATCGACGCACTACTATCAAATTAAAAACAAACACGCTTCTCAAGATTCTGTAACGTTTCGAGAAGAAATAAATACTGCGTGTTAAAGTGCTGAATTAGACTGTAAATTTATGAACATTCATCAGTTGTGATAAATAGTGCGCTGGTGAATAGTGCGAGACGCCCATGGATACCTCGTCTGAGAGATTTGCGATGAGGCTATATAACAAGACCAACCACGTTGCACAGTTTATATAATTGTGCTGTGACTAATTGGAGTGATATTGCTGGGTTGTGCCTGGGTAATAATAATAACGCGGTTTTAGCAACTAACAACATGCAATAATTATAGCAATAATACATATTAACAAAGCAAATTATAATTATGTATAATAATAATAATATACAGATTATTAAATTTAATAGGATGAGCAGAACAATTAAAAGATTAGCATATATATATATATATATATATATACACATTTCTTTTTTGGCGGGGTGGGTTATAGAAAATATTGCTTTTATCTACCAAGGATGCTTTAATCTGATCAAAAGTGATGATACAGACATTTATAATGTTACAAAGATTTCTGTTTCAGTTAAATTATATTCTTCTGAACTTTCATTCATCAAAAGAACCTGAAGAAAGACTGTTGTTTTTAACATTATGATTAAAATGGTAATAAAAACAAATGTTTTTGAGCTGCAAATCAGAATATGATTACTAAAGGATCATGTGACTGGAATAATAATGTTGAAAATCTAGCTCTGAAATCACTTACATTGTAAAACATAATAGAAAACATTATTTTTAATTACTATTATTTTAAATAATAATAATAATAATAATAATCTATTATTTTTTATTTTTATTTATTTTTTTAAAAATTACAAAATGTATTATTATTATGGTGTGAAGCTGTAAGTGTTGTGTCTGTGTATAATAAATTAATAAATAATAATATTACATTAGCTACAGGCATCTGGTGAGAGAATTGAAAGCCACAAGGTAGACTATGTACATCATCTAGTTTCAGTTGTATGATGAATAATCATAGGTAAACCGCATGGTGTAACATCATGAAGTATTTAGTACTCCATGGCTATACAGTGCAAGATTATATGACTAAATAAGCGGGCAGATCCTTATATGAAGCATATGACTGGAGCTTTTCAGATTTATTTTCTGGGATTATCTCTTTGTCCAGATCAATCCTCATCATTTCACTCATCTAAGGAGGTAATTTGGAAAGAGGCTGATGGAAGTACGCAGACAGGATGTCTCAAAGACAGGCAGACAAGGTAAACAGTGATCCCCTGCTGTGATAGAGGATGACCATTGTTATGAAAATTCATATTAAAATACAGCCTCTGCAAACAGACTCCCTTCATTTCCAGCTGTGCGCACCCCAGACCCATTAAACGCTGATCTCAAACCGCAGTCAAATCGATGCTTAGCCTTTACATAAAACGTCTCTAAAAAAATAAGTACATCTCAGACCGAGATTAATAAAATGTGCAATTACACATAAATTCTGACTGCACTTTATGTAAAGAGCTACAAATGGCTGCTAAGAATAAAACGTAATGAGCCATGGCTGAACATCTTACATCTGACAGTAAATGTGCCAACGTTGATTCTCCTCTTACATGTCATTCTTCTTCCACTTTCTTAGAAAAAAAGAGCATATCCTCGCTTTCATCTGGTGCCAGATTCATTAGGTCATACCTGAGAAGGACATCAAGGCTTTGGGGAGCTTTTATGAGACACACTGGACCATTCAGGAGGGAAATCCCTCAAGCTTTTCAGCAGTTACCTGAAGTAAGGCCAAAGAACATGTGTCCAAATGAACAAAAAGCTTCTATGGACCCGCAGTGTATGAGTTTAAATTCAAACTTGATTATTCCTAACATCCTAGCATGATAAATGGTCTGTCGTACCATGTTAAATTCAGTTCAGATCTCTCAGCTACAGTGGCCTGTTGTCTGTCATAATGGCCCCTGTCTGACGTATTGCTGAAAAAAATGTGATAACCTGTAGCAAAAGTGGCTTTATGCTGCTTTACACGTCTAATCGGACTGATCACAAAGACCCCCACTGTTTTCGCTGACAAGAGGGGCTTATAGTGCACAGTTCTGAATCCTCTTCAGAGGTTATCTGGAGGGCAGGGTTAGACAATCACTTACCTTTTCATTGGGCTGGAACATATGGTCAAATCCAAAGCATATTCAAAGATAGGAAGAATATAATCACCTATTACATGTATTAGTTGAAATGCACCAATTCCAAACCACAAGGTGTCCTTGACTCTTTAAAACTTGAAAATAAATATATATGAATTTTCATACATATTACCATAATGTCATTCATTTTTGGCATTAATTGGGGGATTTTTTATTTTTTAGACGAGATGTGATCATGCGATCGAACCCAGAGAATGCATGTGCTCAAAAAACCCTATATCATTCATTTTGCACAATTTTTGAAAGGGGTAGGTTTAGGGGTTTATTACCATTTGTATTGGTAATAATAATAATAATATATATTTTTTTTATATAGCACCTTTCCAGTGCTCAAGGATAATTTGAAATGAATATGTAACAAAGAAGAGATAAAAAGAACAGACATTGAAGGAAAACAGTAATTAATTAGAGGAACATTATATGGACAGGGCAGCAAACATACAAGAAGTCAAATATAATAAATTGAAAAAAGAAAGAAAATAATCTGAGTTTTGTCCATGTTGTGTTTAGGAAAATTTAAGTTAAGCCAATCTTTAATGTCCTTTACACAAGCAGAGATTTTGTCAATTTAAAAGTGATAGTTAAAACCATGACTTTGTAAGATCAGAGCAAGTGGAATTGTGTAAATTGTGAAAAATAATTGGCCAAGAACAGATGAGAAACACCTCGCTTCAAGGGTGCAGGCCAGCATCTGATGTAATGACAGGGCTTACCTTTGAATTGTAAGTATAGGTCGTAATAAGGTACTTAAATTTAGTTGTTTTTTGTTGGAGGACAGGCTCCTCAAATCACATGAGACAATATTGTGTTCAAAATAGAACATAGATAACATAAATGTTTAAACTGAGTATTTGTACAAGTTTATGCACAAAATGCTACGAGTCTTAAAAAAGTTGGGATGGGGCATGTTTACCATGGTGTAGCATCTCCTCTTCTTTTCAAAAGCGTTTAAAGTCGTCTGAGTTTCTGGAGTTTTGGTGTTGGAATTTGGTCCAATTCTTGCCCGATATAGGTTTCCAGTTGCTAAAGTTTGTGGTCATCTTTGACATACTTTTCATTTAATGATGCACCAGATGTTCTCGATAAGAGAAAAATCTGGACTGCAGCAGGTCAATTGAGCAACAGACTCTTCTACTAAAAAGCACGCTGTTGTAATAGCTGCAGTATTAGGTTTTGCACTATTAAAATACACAAGGTCTTCCCTGAAATAGCATATGCTACTCTAAAACCTTTATACTTTTTAGCATTCTTAGTGCTTTCCAAAACATGCAAGCTGCACATACCATACGCACACATACACTAGAGCCCTGCTCATCGACTGTTTTCTTCATCCCGCTCCCTCCCGCGCCCGCAGAATTTCTGACCGTTACCGCCCGCTCCCGCAACGTGTGTGTTACACTCCCACCCGCTCCCGCAATATGTACGTCCACTTCTCTCTGAGAATTTATTCCCGCACGATAATAGATATGCACTGATTTTGTGTCTTCTTCCATGCCGCAGGGGAAAAAAAAAATTTATTGTATTGCTTTTGTTAAAGAGATTCATGTTTGTTTCTTTCCCTGACCTGCATGTATTCTGACGCACTGGTAGGGAAGATGAATATAGCCTGAAAGCAGCTAGCCTATGAGAACACAGAAAGACAAAACACACAATACTTTTGTACATTTGTCAAATTGAACAAATTCCAGTTCCTTTCCATCTTTATCGCAAACTATTGAGAAATGTCTCCAAATGTCAGACCTGCCTTGTTTAGATTTTGTACTGTAAATATCACGTTTGAGGTTCTTTTCAACATCATTTGTTGACAATGACATCATGTCGCTAGGATACCTCCTGATCCCGCAGTGTTTTTTTTTTTAGCCGCTCATTCCCACCCGCAGCAAAGTTCAAACTGCCCGCTCCCGCGAGATTTGCGTTGGGTCCCAATCCCAATGCAGCCCTCTACCCCATACCCTCAGAAATGCTGGTTTTTGAACTAAACACTGATGATACACTGGAAGGTCTCCCTCCTCTTCAGCCCTGAGGACACAGCATCCAAGAATGTAAAATTTGGACTGGTCTGACCATAGATGACTTTTTTACTTTAGAGAAAGTCTATTATAAAGGAGCCTTGGCCCACAGGACACAATGAGGCTTCTGGACCATGTTCACGTAAGGATTACTTTTTGCATGATAGAGCTTTAGTTGGCATCTGCAGATGACACAGCGGATTGTATTTAATGACAGTGGTTTCTGGAAGTATTCCTGAGCCTATTTAGTAATGTCAATGACAGAATCATGCCGTTGAATGATGCAGTGTCGTCTGAGGGCCGAAGACCACGGACATCAGTCTTCAGCCTTGTCCCTTACATTTCACTAGTTTTTTTTCCGAATCTTGTGTTTTTGTGTGAGATTTACACACTAAATCTACACAAAACATCTGCATAAAACATCAGCATTTTCCGGGACCAACATGAAGTGAACTTAATTAGTTACGAGATATCCTTCCAGCTGAATCATTTCAAAATGTCTTGCATTTTTTAGACCTTTAGACGGCTGCCCCCGTGCCAATGTTTTTAAAACACGTAGCAGGAATAAAAATTTTAAATGAGCTCATTTAGTGGATAAAAGTGTTAAATGTAAACATTTGTTATGATTTTTATTAGGGCTTGGCGATTTAAACGCCGATTAATGCATGATGAGCTGATGAGCTATGCAATTTTGCGTTCAAAATCCAAAAAAAAAAAAAAAAAAGGCTTTAATAAAGTGATGCGCATGCATTAATCGACGATTAAATCGCCCAGCCCTAATTTTTATGTTCTATTGTAAATATAAAATATTATATTTACATATAATATAATTATAATTATATTTACATACCATATAATTCTGAAATATGTATGCAACAAGATTTATTATTTATTTTTAATAAATAAATATAATTATTTATTCATTCATTAAAACATATAAATACACATGCAAATTGTGTTAATTAACTTGTTCCATTAATTATTGAAATTAATCATGTTTAGTTATTAAATAATTATTTTTCCCAAATAAATAAATAAACAAATAAAGTAGATTACAACAAATAACAATACATACAAATTATTTATATTATTTTGAAATGTATATTGTGTGACAATTTATATTTATTTATAAAAACTAAAGCTCTCAATTTATATTAAAAGTGTAATTCATTATGTCTTTCAATTAATTAACCTAAGGCAATTAGTTAAATTAATCAAATGATAGCATAACGCATTCCAATATTTGGAAAAGCACCCAAATAGTGTTGATTCAAAGCCATTACATTATTCAGGCATGATTAATATTTATGTACATATATATTGTTTAATAGGTTTGTATTTATTCTGCACATAGTTTTTTTTTTCCAGAATGAAGAAAGAGTACACACTAAAAACGGAGAAATCAAATGCATGCACTTTAAACAGGTGGGCTGGGAGCATTAAATTAGGGTTTTTAATCTCCATGGATTAAAGCATTCTAGGAAAACGGTCCAATCAGATGACATACGGGGGGAAGCACAGGGTAACAAATAGGCAATATGCTAGAGTGCAGCATTACAGCGTATTACACCTAAAGCATAAATGTAATTAAACCCTATAGAGGGTCAACCTGTGCCTATACTTCTTTTTGTCACATCAGAGGTCAGCGCAAGGGCAGACAGCTTTCTGTGAGCACACATTCTAATTTCTACCAAATACTGGCACTTTTTTCTATAAAGGCCAACCAATGCCAGTTGGCAAACACATGACAAGCAAAATGCAAATGGAGTCACTTGGACCTTGAAACATGTTGAGCTGTGACTTTTCAGTCAATGTAGTCCAAATATCTGTTTTAGAAAGGGCTGAGAATACTCAAGACTTTTTGAGGAAACTGTAATCAGCTTGGTTTGCTGTATTAAACCAATAACATTTGACAGTGTTATTGCATTTCACTTATATATATATATATATTTAACTTTTCCCACCTTCTGACATCATCATGTAGAAATTAACTTTCATAAGTTAATCCTGAATGTTTTTTGTTCTGTTTCCTATAATAAACGACAAAAAACAACATGCTTTTGTTGTATTTAAAAGAGCAGTATTAACATACTTCAAAACGTCTTATTTTGGAAATGGTGAACTGTTCCTTTAAGATCCTTTAAGATCCCTTAAGAAACCTCCTTTGGTTCCTGCTGCTTTAACAGTGTCATATAAATTTCATCAACCCACAGTAATGGGGAAATCTGTCGAGTCATGTGAACATGAAACCAAAAATTTTTTGTTTTAAAGTTTCCTGTCTGACGTTTGTTAGTTTTTGCCCCGAAATAAGAAGCAGTTGTGTTTTTGTGGTTGCCAAGTAAAGAGAGAGTTTATCACCCAGCCATCTTCTCTCAGCACCTGCAAAGAGTTAGAACATCAAAGTCTCCGCCGCACGCAAGCATCCCTGAGCCCCGCCCCCAGCCTTAGCCGTTGCTCCTCATGTTATTGTTTTGACTGAGGGCAGTAGTCACATGACCCTGCAGTGTTATGACTGGGGGCTGTGGAATGTAGGTCACTCTGAGCTCTCCCAAAAGAAAGCTCGGTCTGCTCTTATAACGCTATCCCACTCTGAGCACACTTTCCTTTATCTCTTGCCCCTGAAGGATGCATGTATCTGCTTATATATCACATGGCAGAGGATGAAGGGAGCAGAAGGGGAAACATGCATTGTATGCCGTTTCAGGGAGATGATCTATAGAATATCAGAGTGAAGCAGCAAGTTTTTAGAGTGATGAGTTTTGTTTTTTTATTATGACATTTTATTTTTTATACTATATATATATATATATATATATATATAAAGAGACAATAATTTAATAACACTCTTAAATCTTTGTAAAAACATCCCTTTTATAGCTTATGTTTCAGCCCTGATGTCAATTAACTTAATTAGTTGCTAGATATTCTCCCAGCTGAATATTCTTTTAAATGTATTGCTTTTTCGGTCCTTTGTTGCCCCCGTGCCAATTTTTTTGTGATCAATAGCAGGCATCAAATTTGAAATGAGCTCATGGATAAAAGTGTAAAATGTAAACTTTTATTATGATCTTTATGTTCTATTGTAAATATAAAATATTGGATTCTTATGATTTGAAAGTATTTTTGTTTTTTAATTTTATTAAAACAATAAAGAATGTTCATTAATTAGTAGATTAAAGTGTAAAATGTCTCAGTTTAAATATTTGTCATGTTCTCTGTTTTATTGTGAATAAAATATTGACTCATGTGATTTAAAAGTCTTTTAGATATCATTTTATTTAAAAAGAAAAACAAAAAACGTCCCAACATTTCTGGAGTTTGTAATTATTAATTATCTTGTATCAGTCAGAACCATAATATCTCTGCATCCCTAATATGTTCCTATGTCACTATGTTGTCATAATGATTTCTGAAGGATCATGTGACACTGAAGACTAGTAATGCTGAAAATGTAGCTTTGCTTCACAGAAATGAATTACACTGTAAAATATATTAAGATAGAAAGTTTTAAGTTGTAATAATATTTCACATTTTTTTAAATAAATAAATGTTTAGTTATTTCAATGAAAAATCCTACAGAATCCAAACTTAAGAAAAGTAGTATATACATGTTATTATCTCATGCTTTTTCAAAGGCCATAATTGTCTTATCTGTGCAACAAAATAACACAGCTTTTCTTTTTCTATGACATCATAATATAGAGCATTTTTCCATAATGTAATCAATCCTGAACGTTTTGACATGACTTACACCAGCCAAAGAAAATGCTCTTTTGCACACTGATGCTCAATGGTCTGGAGCATCTGACATCTTGCATTAAATGCTCTAAGAGTCACTGATTCTTTTGTTTTAGCCCTTAATTTAACTGTCAGTCAATTTGACAGTCACATCAAGAGTGCTTCTATCCCCTATCCTCAGCCCACTCCTCAAACACTTCAACAGGGTGACAGCTCAATATTTATAATGCACATAACATATGGCCACAGAGAGTTAACAAAAGAGGTAGGAAACGATATATGAGAATGTGTATATCGGGACGCGCTGTTGTTTTTTTAATGCATGCCATTGGGGATGAATCTCTTTAAAGATGAATGAATTGTGTATTTGCATCCCCCAGAGTGGTACAATTAACAATTGTTGTCAGCCTGACTTGGAGGAAATCAATTCTATTGACACTAGTAGTGTGCATGTGTAAACAAAGAGGAGTTTTATTACTTTCCCAAGACATTTACTCTGCCAGACAGATTTCCCACGCCACACCTCCACATTCGTTATTTATAACACAATGTTTCCACTTGATTTTCATGTCTTTATTTGTTTATTTTTAATTATTATTATTTATTTAGTTCAACTTAAACTAGAATTTGTTCATGAACATTTGGGTACAAATGATTTTTAAACATTTAAACGTTCATGTTCTGGCAATATGATTGAAATGACAGATTGTATGATTATTGGAGTTTGTTATGTAAGTATGTTTCACAACATACAAAATACTAAACTTGTTTTATTTTAAAAATTCTATACTAATTCTGTATGTGTGTTGCTTACCATTTCTTTGTAATTATTGTTAAATTTACCTGTGAAATTGTTTTAAAATAACTCCTGCACTAATATTTTGAGTGTATTTATTTATTTTAGATTTTTTTTTAATGTAGAAAAAACTCTAATGTATAGTTATGCAAGTAACTTCTTGCAATATACAAGAATATGCAATATTGCAATAACATAGCAATAACTGGGTGCCAATAATTGTGGCCAATACGAACTAGAGAAAGCATTTATTTCACAATGAGATTTTCTCTCCACTTTTAATTGCTTTACTTCAATGGTTAGTATTTTGTGAATTTTTTTAATGAAAGACCAAAAGGAAAAACAATGCAGATTTATTTTCACAGCCACCTTTGCTCAGATTTACCAATGGTGCCAATATTAATGGAGGGCACTGTAACTAAGACTGTATTTATTTATTTTTTAAATGCAAAATAAAAACGATCTGTTTAAGATTTGATCCAGATTTGAAGAAAACTAAGTTTATAATTTAAACATGCAGTATAAGTTTCGGCAATGTACTTGATACTTTATTCATTTATGTAAACAAATAAAATTACACATAAATTCTGGCAATATAATTGAATTAGTGTCAATTCATTAACGTCCATTCTTTCATTAATAAACTTTACATTTTAAGAACAAACAAAAGGGAGGGGCTGATTTCCTAAGTACGGACGATATAATAGAAATGTTTAGTTATGTTGTTAAGTTAGTTATTTCACATCATCATTGTGAGATTTATTTATAGTAACTGTTCTTTGGTGGTGCGAGGGAGGCAGGCATAGATTTTTGGCCACTATTGTGAAGACCCCAGGGGCGTCTCCTACTGTCATCTGCTTGTCACTCCAAAACGCCAGTCAAGCAGATGGCAATTAAAAAGCGACCCACTGTTTAGTTCCTCTGCTAATCAATGGAGAAATTAGCACAGTCATCAAGGCTCCATGATTGTGGCTTTGTTTCGTTAATTAAAAAGCTAGAATGATTAACTCTTGAGCATTTAAAGAGTGTAATTTCACAAATGAGCAAAATAAGGAACAGACAGTCAACCCTCAGAAGAACCTTGCATAAACAATGTTTAGCCATAGAGACCTAATGTTAAGAGGCAGTCAGATGCTGTATAGACTTTGTAGGAGCACTAGATTTGGGCAGCTTAACATTCATTCAGAGGTCATCTGCGGAAAGAAGCAGGTGGCAGCGTTACTCAAACGGAACGCCAGAAACACATGCCGTCATGTTTCAAGTGTCCTGCCAAACGTGCTTTGTAGGTCTTACTATCGTGGACTAAATGTACACATCTTCTTTACCATCAGCAGAGCATTCACTCTGCCCTCTTTGTAGTGGGCTGTGGAAGTCACGAACTCCTTTATGCAGCTGGGAATCAAACGGTTTGATGTGGTTTGGTTCCTGCAGAGGTCCCAGCGTGTGTTTTGGTAGGGAACAACAACACACGATCTCTCCTTTTGATAGAGCGTTTCACCTCCTATCTTTATATCCTCCCACACACTTCCTTTAAAGCGTTCTAAGCTTGTGCTTTCTTTGGAAGCTTACGCTCCTTTCTTACACGCCGTAGTAGATGTGGTTTCTAATTGTGATCGATTTGTTTTTGATTGAGGTGAGTTTTTGGTCGCTCTTTGATCTCAGTTTTTTGTAGTTCAGTCAGCGCGCTTGTATAACATCAAGCCGGTTGCACAACACACTCGATCGGACCTTTTCACCCTTTCTCTGAAGAAGTCAGACGCACTTCTCTCAATTCACTCCTACTCTTCCATTCACTTCCTCCGCTCACAGATAAAATTATAGGATTCAATGAGATGCCTGACTCAGCTATTGTAAACCACACAAAGAAGATATTTCAAGCTCCCTTTCTTTAGGTTGCCTTGCACACGTTTTTTATTTATTAGATAAAACAAGCTGTAAGTGAAAGAGAAAGATAAAACCTAACATTACAAAGTCGCACCACTCAATAAATAGTTCCCTGTTCCTAACTAATAACCAGCTTGTTGTTCCAAACCTATATGACTTTATTTCTTATTAGAATGGCTTTTCGAAAATGCGTGGATAAGTGCAACCAGCACATTCCACAAAATATCTTCTTTTGTATTCCACATAAGAAAGTAAGTCATACAGGTTTGGAACGATGTAAGGGTGAGTAAATGAAAATGTTAATTTTTGTATGAAATACCACTTTAAGCCTCATACATGTGACTCCGCTGAGAGAAACTGGGAATAAACCGGAGAGTTGGAATTTTCTGGATCTGTCCGGTACATTCGCTGCAGGCTTTCATAATGGCCAATTTACACAATGAGGTTACAACACAGAACACAATCCTGCCCCGAAACCTGTTACCTAGCCCTGCTCCCGCTGGATTTGCCATCACATGATCAAAACAAAGAGATCACATGGTCCAGCACATGGCTCACCATGACTCAGCACGGGGAACATAAACACATGCTGACCTTTTCACTTGTTATGCTTAGAAATCAAGCTGCTCCCTTTGTTTCACTAATATGTAATCATACATTCAGCTCACATTAGCTGAAGCATATGTGTAATTTTAGACTCTGATTCTAACCGTGACTTTTGCAGCCAAGACTTGTTCATCCTATAAATCATTTTCATCACTAAATAGTTGAATGAGTGAAAAAGGTCACATAGTTCAAGCCTCTCCAGTGTCCTCATCACGTGTGGCCATTTAAAGTGCAAATTCACATTACAAGCAGCTGTGAAGGACTAGGACACGTGAGTGTGGTTATACTCAGTGTCCCGTGTGTGTCAAAGTTCAACAGTCACGCAGACACTATTAGTGCTCTAAGCGTTTAGGCACACTGGGGTTGAATTCTTGACGCTCAAGACAGACAAGGCAGAGTCAGATGTTACGGTTTCCATAGTAACGCCATCAGGGCGCCCGCCGAGCTCCTGTGTCTAGGTGTGTGTAGATAATGAATCTGAGCACTCTGGGTAACCCAGGTTGATCTCTCACAGAGATATGAAAGCCTCTCAGCATGACCACTGACCTGCAATTACCTCATAACTTGCTCTGCAGGAGGGTTAATTACCTTTTATTAAAGCAGAGAGTGGACCCATGTTGGGATGTATTCTGCTGTGTCTGATCTACTGTGATAGAGAGCTAAATCTCAGCAAAACATTAACGTTGAACCACTTAAGATGGGCTCAACATAGCAAAGTAACAAAATTGTCATTATAAAACTATTTAAATTGAGATCTTCAATTAGGTATTAAACGACAACAAACGAGGTAACAAATGAGTACACTGTGTACACAATTGTGCTTTCAATAAGGCAATGAATAGCTAAATCATGCTTAAAATGTACTTGTAAGGCAACATATTAGTAAATCATGCTCACAATTAACTTCAAATGAGGTAACAAATTGGTATAACGTGCGTACAATTGATTAAAATGAGGTAAAGGATTAGTGAATTGTGTAACACATTAGTAAAATGTACTTACAGTGAGGTAAAAAATTAGTAAACTGTGCACACAATGTGAGCAAATGCAATCACAAAGACTTGTTGAGACTTGTTGAAGTCACATGACACCCTTTACACACTCTTGGCATTCTCTCGATGAGCTTCAAGTGGTAGTCACCTAAAATGGTTTTCCAACGGTCTTGAAGGAGTTCCCAGAGGTGTTTAGCAACTAAATGCAAACTGGATGGGATGGCATGTCGCTGGTTCAGTGTGCCTTCAATTTTGAATAAATCCCCAACAGTGTCACCAGCAAAACACCCCACACCATCACTCCTCCTCCTTCATGCTTCACAGTGGGAACCAGGCATGTGGAATCCATCCGTTCACCTTTTCTGCGTCTCACAAAGACGGCGGTTGGA
>JAUMHP010000084.1:9166800-9183749 GCA_032361065.1 Enteromius trimaculatus
TAATTTAATTTAATTTAATTTAATTTAATTTAATTTAATTTAATTTAATTTAATTTAATTTAATTTAATTTAAAAATATATTATTATTTTTTTTTTTTTTGGTAAATCGTAAATCAATTTAAATTTCTTTTTCGTCTTCCATTCCAAGTAAGTGACTTTTTACCGTCATTAAAGCAATTTAAATGGATATTTCACACAAAAATGAAATTTCCTTCATTATTTACTCACTTTTATCTTGTTCTAAGTCTATCTGACATTTTTTCTTTAAAAGATTTTGTTGGATGAATTCAATAGAGGCTCATGATAATGTTTACTTGGAAAATTATGATTCATAGTAAATTTCTCTTGGAAATTATATGGCAAGCTTTGTGGAAATTTTTGCTGACACTCTTGGGTGTCTTGTTAAATGTTAAACTGCGTCACAATATGCTTCCATTGTATTAAATTCACCCGGCCTGATAGTCAGTAAATTATTTCCTTTTGGGGTTTAACAGAAGAAAGACACATGGGTTCGAAACTAAATAACGCTAAATAAACTCAAAACAAATTTAAATTTCTCTTTAAATCCTAGAGGATTTGCATTTGGAATTAGAACTACAACAATTTCTCAAAGAATTATCTTATACTTTTCAATGATCATCTCATATCACAAGTTTGTATTATTGCTGTATCTCATTTTGGCATATTTATATGTTATTTGGCACAAAAAACACCTTGCATCTTAAAATGCATTTAGGGACAGTTCTTTCAGAGCAAGATTGTGCTGTTGCCAAGATTGAAAGGGCAGAATTCAGATGCTTGTCAGATCCATGTGACATTTTGCTTGTGTCATGCTCTTAAAACTATCCAAGGTGACACTTTCATTCAATAGTCAAGATAAACTTTGAGCTCTTTAAGAGAAATTATATTTACTTTAAACAGATTAAAGTAGCATATCATTTTATATTATTTTAAATTATTTACTTAGACAACATAGGCTCGATTCTTATATTCTGCTTAGAGCATTTCCTTATGTGATATTCTAATAAAATATGAATTTCTCTTCATTTTGAATGAGACAATTATTGTTCTGGAGTTACTCAAGACTCTGCAAGGCTCTTGATAGGATTAAATTACATTGCATAAGCACCCATTGCATAGTTTGCAAAAGTATTTTCCTCAGAGTATTTAGTGCAACAATTAAATAAATAAATAAAAGATCATCAAAGGAGGGCGTAACAATTCTACTGCAGTGACACAGAGGTCCTCAGTTATTGGGACAGATAAGAAACAGCCAATGAGCAAGAAATTCTACTGCCAAGCAGAATGAGCTCCATGTGTAAGAGCTAAATACGTTTTAGACTGAAAATAACATCATGTGGGTCACCTCAGGACAGAAACGTTTTCACCAGCCTGCAGCGTCTCATCCAAACCATGCTAGGAACTCAATGGGATGAAATGTCAGTACAACTGGAGCAGTGTCACACATACAACTGGCACAATCTGTCACAACGTGAACCTTATTATTACTCTTTACTTATTATTAGGCCGGTGATTTGTAGCATTCTGACATACTATTACTGCATGTACAAAATAAAAGTCTTGTTGGCTTGGTTTGAATTATCTAACAAAATAAAAGTTAACTTTTACACAGTAAAGAAGAAACCTTTTTTTTTTAATTGTTGCCCCGTGGAGGAAAACAAAATGTAAATTTAAAGATAACAGAGGTCAACCTTATTCAGAACTGTGATATAAACTTAAAATTAACTAGTATTTCTGAGAAAAAAATATGCAGAATTGTGACTTCTTTCTAGTAATTCTGTTTATTTCTAACAATTCAGACATTTTTCTCAGAATTATGTTCAGTTTGAGTTTATATCTCTTTTTTATTCACCAGTGAATAATAGACAGTTGTGAGTTTATACAATTCTGAATTTTCTACTCAGCTTTGCAAGTTTGCAAGCAGAAAAAAGTGGGTTGCGCTTTGTTTTACTGTACTTACTTGTACTTACAGTGTCCTTTTTCAAGAAAGTACTGGTAACGTAGAGTAACTATATGGGCTAGCATTAGATTTAGGGATAGGTTCAAGGTTAGTACCTGGTTATTACTGTACCTAGTTACTGTAATTAATACAATACATAAGGAGCAGGACTGTAGAATAAAGTGTTACCAAAAAGTGATATAAATGGCCAATTAATTACTATTTTTATTTTGTATCCATTGCAGAAACAAGCTTCTGGGAGAAACAGATCATTAAAAAAGAAAAATGTAGGGTGGAGTCTTGTTTTTGTGCAGCTGTTGATTGGCTGGAGGCAGATTCTGAACGCAAGCTTGCAGCTGATTGTAAGAAAGGGGTGGAGTTTAAGTGGAAACAATGATTGGAGATGTCTGTCAGCAGAAGATAAAGTCATGCTGATTAATAATGGATGACTTGTTCACAATAAAATCAATCACATGCATTTAGGTAGATTTTTTATTTCATGCCGACCTAAAATATTCCCATGACGCCTCAAAAAAATTATACCAATTGTAAGCTGCTTTCAATTGTAAAGACCTCCGCTAATGTAAACTGTTTGCCTCCGAAGTTTAAAAGTCACTTCAATCTTGTTTTAGTTTCACTTCGCCCTGGGTGATTCAAAACCAGCCTATTGATCATTGCTGATTCAAAGCAGGCTTACAAATGAGACTTATTTACTGTGAGTTCACCCTTTTGTTTTAGAGAAACAACATCTGACAGACCACAATGACTCACTAAACAATGCATGGACCCATTCCCATGGTCGATGGAGGTTAACTCCGAAAGCAGTCATCTGAGGTCAGGCTTTTCTCAAGGGTACGTATCTATCTCTGCATCTGTCCACTATGTGCCAAAGGTGGCAGCTAGATATCTCATAGGGCACATGAGGTCTCTCAATATAGCACCATTTGTACCAGGCCAGAAGAGCCTGGGGTGAGATAGCATGACAGTTTCAATCTTTTTCAATCAGTTTGGATTTTTATAGGAATATTGCTGCTTTCACTCTAATAACAGCTCTGGATGCACATGTTTGTGGTGCTAACGCTGCTCAGCTTTGGTATGCAGTGGTCTGGCGGCCTCGTGTACCGAAAGCACATGCACTCACGCACCTTTGCTTGCTAATATTTCTATCATGACATGATTTTCAGTTGTTTATAACACACATTTGAGTAATGAGCAATATAAATGTAAATGTAACTAATGTAAGAAGAAGTGTAAATCTTTTGTTAAACCAAAAGAAACAGAGAAGAGAACATGCTACAGAGCACAGTGTGAACAAAATTGTATGATAACCTCATAGCAGAACTAGACAGGTGGTGCTGGGGAGGAGGAGGGCTAGAGACACGACTGAAGTTATGCCGAGTTCAGACTGTGCGCTTTAAGCCCCAATTTTGCCTCGCCGACAGGTTTTGAGAAATCGCAGACGAACGCCCGAAATCACAGGCAAATCGTGCTCGGTGCTAAATATCTGAACCTGAATCATGCTGAGTGAAATATGTTCTGACTGAAAATAACAACGAGAGAGCAACATCCAAGACAGCGGGAAGTTGGAGGAGGAGTTACGAAGGTATAGAAGGTAAATCCTCCTCCATAATTGACTAAATGCTACCCCAGATTGTCATGCAGTGTGAAAAGATCTGTGAAAAAGATCTTTGAAAATCGTGCAGTCTGAACTCTGCATTAGATGAGACAGGCAGTCAGCAGCACGGGAGAGCTTCGTGATTCCACTTGGTATTAATCATATCAATTTAATCCATTATGATATTCATAAACAAAGTTTGTAGTACAAATACTTTCACCGTTTTATGCACTTTGTAATTTTTCTGGAGCAGCTAATGCATCGAAAATCTCACACCTTCTGAGAAAACAGCTACCGCTTCCAAAATAAGGTGGATAGGCATCAGATCACTATACTTAAAAATGTATGGCGTTTTATAGTTGTTAGTAGGCTACACTACATTAAAAAAGAGTGAACATGAAATAATTTTCCTAATAGATTATTTGAATAGATGTTTTACACATTTTGAATTATATATTGCCCTTTTTATGGTCAAAGAAAATGTTTATAAAACAAACAATCATAAAAAATCACCAAAAATCTCCGTACTGAATTAATATGTGAACAGCTGAAAGCAGATGTACACAAAAAGGCAGGAGAATTTGTCACAATTTTCTTCTCGCTCGCATCTTCACTGGCTTTTCATAACCTTTCATAATTCTTGAGCCCCCCCACCCCCCAAAAAAGTGCAACAAATGTCTGTAAACACAGACTAATAGAATTTGTATTAACTCGTGGGAATACTTCTTGCATTACTCAGTAGAGATTCATAATGCGTTGTATAAATAGACTCAGATTCGTGACTCACGATTTGCAAAGTTAATTTTAAGATTAGGGGATTAAAGCCTCAACTAATTTGTAAATCAGATATCGTTGACCTACATGTATCTTATGTTTCCTGCTGGGGTTTTTCCACACTTGTAAATGTGAGGAAATTGTCTTGTCATGATGAACCAAATAGTTCTTTTTGCAACATATTCATGGTAACAGCTCTATACACTCTTTGTTGAATAAGCATCGCTATCGGTTATGTCCGGATGTCCACAATGTTTTTTTAACAGCAAAGTAGGGGATTAATATGCCTTTGCATCTCTTTTGCTTCTTATGAGTGTCGCATTTCAATATAAGCCCCTCCAGCAACATACTACAAAGTATGTAGGCTTACTGTACATGATTTCCTTTATTGTTCGCAGAATTATACATTGTTGCCTGTGGAAAACAAGAATGTAAGGATTAAGTCTTTTAAGGGTCAGACAAATTTCCCTTACATGAACCGAGTAAACAAAACCCTTTTCGTGCTCTTGATTTGATTGCTAAGCTTATTTGCGAATCACATAGAGCTTGTTTATTGTTTTTGCTGCTCAAGTCCTACTTAAGATATAATGAAATATCCAAGCTTTCTTGTTCTTCTTCTAATGACATGATTTGAACATACAGCAGAGCTTACCAGTTTTGTTTTGGGGAAAAGATATCCAAGCTTTTACGTTGACAATAGTAGATTAGTGCTGAACGACTACCACTTCATTGGGTGATGTGTGCACGGGATGTGTGCACTGACAGATCTGAGCGGACACACATGCCTTGAGGCTTGCAGGAAATGCTGGCTATTGGTCAGGGTCAAATGTTACTGACATCATCACATACGAGCGACGTGTCAAAACAAGTGGGCTACGTCCTCATTGACCTCCTTCGTTTGGATAGAGAACCAGATGCGACTATTTCAAATATTTATTTGAGGATCTGTCAGGGTCACACTTAATGGGGAAGGAAGTGTTCAGAAATATCAGCATTGTATTTCTGTCTTATTCCCAGACACGAACATCTGCCATTAAGGGAGATGAACGAAATGCATACAGCACTTTTTTAAAGATCCAATTTCTAAAATATATGAATCGTACAAGTAGACCGTAGAATAGAATTATACAGAAATGCAATTTATATTGACAAAATTTGTATTTTTTTTTTTATAATTTTGCATACAACCCTGTTACCCATTTTTGGTTGTATTATTTATTTATTTTATTATTATTATATCCTAAAATTTATGCGTTTAATTTTGAGATTCATAACATTTTTTATTATCTATTTTTTAGCATTATATTATTTACCATCCCCTGAAGTTTTTTTTTAAAAGTGTTGCAAAATGGAAAATCTAGTTTCCATTTCTATTCAAAGTTTCATGTTAAGGTTCATTAAATTGTTTATTTATAAATTTTTTTATTATTATGTTAATCACCCGACCCGAATCTTATAACAGTGTTGCGAAACAGAAAATCTGACAACAGGAAAGAATGCCCTCATTTTTTGTACTCTATGCTTGGAGAGTGTCATGTGTTTGGATGTGTGTGTTTTCAGGGAACGTGTCCAACCAGAGCCCAGCTGTGATAGATGACAATAACAAGCTCCCAGCAGGCGTGTGGAAAACAGGAAGAGGTGCTGCACGGTAAAGCAGGATTTAGGGTCCATGCCTCACAACAGGAAGTTCAGGGGGGGAAGCAGACAGTTTTGTCAGTCTCCCTGTTTTGATGAGGTCACTTGGTCCAGGCTAGCTTGTATTTGTCAGGACAATGACCATTTTAGCTGCTGAATATGTAGATTTGTAAGGCAAACAATGCATCTGATTTCACGATTGTTAATGCTAGAAAAGGGCTTTTGTGTAAGTTACAGAATTAGTGTAAATTGTTTTGTCAGGATGCACAATACTGCTTAAATGCGATGTGTTTTCCCTGTGTTCGTTCACATCGGAACTATTGCTGAGTATTTAAATGATGTTAGATCATGTGTAGTAAAGCTACTGCAGTGGGGATCAAAGAAGGGAATTGGGTCAAACTAAATAAAGCCGTTGTCACTGACATGGGCGGAACAGGTCACACAGTTACATGGTCATTACAGCTTCTGTTACACTTACTCCAAAATTCACCCTGGGTTGACCCTATTCTGACTCCTCAGATTGAATCACATGGTAACAGAGGTCAAAACAGCTGAGATGTTACACAGACCTAATGAGTGATAGCAGTGACATCACATGTGCAAAGCAACATTTTTAACAAAGCCTATCCACACAAATTATTTTGCAAGCATTATTTACCTTGACTTTGGGAGAGACACTGAATCAGTTTTAAATGTATTTATGCTGAGCGTAATTTCTGATGACTCCATTTTCAACATCCTGTGTCAAACTGATTTTATGCTTTCCTTCTCTCTACTTTTGCCAGAAAGTTGCTCATTCAGCTGTCATGGGACACATGGGAGGGGGTGCAAGGGTCTCCATTTGTCATGAATGGCTCTAAATGCAAGCGAATGTGCTGCATAAGGGAAAGGAGGGGAGGGGGGAGGGTCAGGAAGCGGCTTCATTCAAGTGCGTCTTTTGACATACATAAGGTGTTCATTACCAACTCTGTGGTTTGGAGTTCATCCAGAAAAGAGGCTCTTTCACCTACTTCACACATACAAACGACTCAGTCATCAAGTTAGAGATATGCATCTATTGGAAAGTCCAGCTTGGTTGTGTTCTTATCTTGCTTTTTTTTTTTCAAAGATTTTCCTGACTTTATAGAGGAAAAAAGTGTGTCTTTTAACTGACTGAGTTTTTATTTACAGTACAAATGGCTTTTTTTCTTCTTCTTCATTTTAACACAAATAGAGTTTTGGTTCCTTGCTGCTGTTGCTTCTGGCTTGCTTAGTTGGGAACACTTAATTTCTAGCGATTATCGCCAAATTGATTACAAAGATCTATTTAAAATGAGCTGATCTAGACAACAATGTACCTCCATTTAATAATAAAATGCCTTTAGCTAGAAATTGAGTGTTTAATCTTGTCATTATACTCTATTCCTCAATCTGAATGTTCAGTGCTTTAACAAAACAGAGTTGTTAAAAGAGCTTTATAAATAAAGATGGTTGATTGATTGATTGATTAATTTACGAACTCATGAAGGGACGAAGGGACGAACAGCTACTGTAGCTACTGACTAATGATGGATAGATAGAACAATAGTTAGATTAGATTTGTTGATTTGATTAAGAGTCTTGATATGTATCTTTGCTGAACTTTCAAGACTGTAAATGGTGCAAGTAGGCGTTTCCAAGATGGTCTCTGAGTGAACTGACTGGTTTTCCGAAGGACTTTGATTTATTGCTGGGTCAGTCCCTCTGGAGCACCCTGGGGTTAAGAGTTCCACTCAAGGACACAATGGAGATAGTTCATGAAGAACCCCTCGCAGGCTGAACCGGCTGAACTTGGTCATAAGCCTGGATATTTCACCACAAGACTAGACCACATCCAATCTCAGCCTCACCAGTCTGGTTCATTAGGCTAATACGACTTTAACTCACTTGTTCTTTGTTTACCATCCCTGGACATAGTAAAGAGACGGTAAAGAAGCACTGGACTGAGTGGCAGCCTTTCACAGCTGGCTCTGAGTGTGCAGAGAAAGAGAACGGGCCATTCTGACTCAGCCTGGCACCGCCGGGCTGTGAGCGACACTGACAGAGTGCTGTGAACTCACTCACCCATCTACAGCGCTGCACAATGATCTGTATCCCTTAGACAAGGCCATCAATTCGCTGATAGCAGACCGTATGAGGATTTGTGCTTTGCTGCCTGCTCCACATATGCTGTGGTGTGGCAATAGATCAAGGCAGGAGGATTACGGTTAAATAACCTGTCATATCAAACGGGCTAAGAGCTTCGGGACAGACAAGAAGGAAGTGACATACAATCCTTTGACAGTCCTCTTGAGTCAGATTTTATGGGTACATATCGACCTACTACACTCAAACTGATGGTCGAATAACGGAGCAGTGCTTATTTTAATGAGCATATTGTTGAGTCCAATGGGAAAGTCTCAGGAGTTTTATTTTTGCTTTATTTAGCCTGCCAAGAGGTGTTCAGCTCTCTGAGCAAGTACTAAGATATTTTAAAGAATGCTGGGAAATCCTTTTGGTGACTTCCATTTATATAGATGAAATATATATATATCTTATATGTTCCACACAATTTGTACAGGTTTGGTAAAACATGAGTGAGAATAAACGATGACAGAATTGACAATTAATCTGAGATAATGTTCTAAAATTAGCAAATAATTTTAGAACTGATTTAGGTGTAAAATCATTCGACAAACAACAAACTGATAGCTCCGCTTCTAAACTCTCTAACAAACTATCAGCTAACTATCAATCAATGTCAAAAGGTTTACTTTTTTGTATATTCAATTTCTTTTTCTTTTTTTTTTTTAATAAAATCAACAGTACTGTTGGTTGGTTTGAGATTATGGTTTCTAAATTATATAATAAGGGTGTTTTTTTTGTACTGTTGCATAAATGTAATTTTATGCATTTTGTACATTCAAAAAGATTTTGTATAAATATTAGAAAAAAAAACTTGGATAGGATTAAATATGTAAACATGTACAATATGTTGTTATCGCAACTTACTCAAAACAAGTTTAAAGTACTAAAGTTACCAAAACTATTTCTAAGAAATTATTACTAAAACATTACTTTTCAAAATGTGATTAAAAGTAAAACTAAAAAGAAAGCAGAAAATAAAATTTCTATTTCTAAATATTAAATCTTTCCCCACCAAACATAGAATTCTATGGGGTTCCATGTTTTCACTTTTATATGCTGTAGGGGGCACTAATGTGTATCTCCTGAATGAGACCAGAATCTCCTGATCAAAAACACAGGTGAGGGAGACGCAGAAACAATCTATTGCGTTGACAATAAAAAGCATATGAAGCAAATCAAAACTGCCTAAAGTTACAGAATGAAATGTTAATCCAGGAGGTGGTAAAGAACTAAAACAATCTGCAGATCTGCTTTGATCATCGTAAATATGTGATCCAGATGTAGTTCTTGATAAAAATGCTCAAAATGTAGTTTTTTTTATACGAGACTTTTAACTGTTTAAAAGTAGAGGGTCTGTTATTTATTGATGCTAAATTCGGTTATACAAAAAAAATATTCTAGAGACCATGAAAGTTTAGTGAAAATGATAAACAATGCTGAGAAAGTACTGCGAAATAGCTATACACTACGAAAGTGTAGAACTAATGCTACAACAACACTTTGCTTAGTTTCATTAACATCTGCTTTAATGTGGTTAGCTATATACTTTATTAGGTTATTGCCAACTATGTAGCTATTTTTAAAATTATGAGTATAGCTTGGCAAGTTCAAATTAGCTTTCCCAACACTGTGCTAACCAGGCCAGGCTGGGACATGTAGACATGCAAACTCCCTCCAACCCAGCTCATCCTCCCTCCATGCCAAGGAACCAGCATAATCTCCGATTCAAGTCCTGAATGACATCTCTTCCTCTCTCTCGCTCTCCAACAGAATGACCTCACGCCGGAAACCAAGCGCTCCGCCACCCTGAGAGAGAGAAGGCCTTTTGTTTCTGAACACAGTGGGCCCCTCAACAATCACCCAGGATTTTTTCTCACCCAGACAGGCAACAGATGAAAGGGCGGGAGGGGAAGCCGGAGAGATGGCGGAGAGTTATTGTACCAATAAGCAACCTCGCACATCACCGGCAATCATTTACCGTTGGCATTCGCTCCCAGACATCCCGCTAATTGACAATCTGACACATCGATTCCCAAGTAAACAACTTTAATCATATTGGCCGCCGTTATGAATTATGGCAAGTCAGCAAAATCAACTATATCAAGTGCGTTCGGCTGCGAAACAATGCACAATTGACGTCGTAGGGGCGTTTTAATGAGGTTTGTTTCCCACAAGATGAGTGGGACCAGAGCTCCGGCAGGGCTCCAGAAATTCTCCTCACCATCCAGCCACTAACAAAGGTTTCTCTGAGGTAACTACGATGACCTCACCCTCTTACATGGTCCATTTTAAAATGCCCTTTTCACATGGTGTGTTTTCTTAAATCTTTGGGCTCTCCAAGGGAGCCCGGCGCAAAGCCACCTCCCTGGAGCCAAAATGTCTGGCGAGCTTCGCAGAGGAACAAGCAGCAGTTTTACACTGACAGGTCCTGTCGAGTTTAGAAATAAAACCCTCATCCATCAAGTTCTCCACGGTCTTGAGTATCGTCAGACAAGACCGGTGTTGTTCGCAATCACCCTTCACAACAATGTGCGGAGTGTTCAGTTCTGTTTGCCTTTCCCTCATAGAAAGGCTTTATTTATAGGCTATATCTGAGGTAACTGAAAATGCGTACGGCTCAAACAAATGTTGCATTAAGATACTGCGGTTGGCGTGTTTGATGTGCTACAAAGTTGGCAATAAAGAAGAAGAGGAGACTGTCAGAATGTTCAAAGGGAGATGTCTTACTGATGGCTTTTGAAAGTCGATCTTCATGGCTTCAGGCGAGGCTGTATTGAATTACTCCATCTGTGCTTAAAGTCAAGCTGCATCAGCTGCTAGCTAATTACTTTTGACTTATTAATGATAATGTCACTTATAATTTGCACTTTCAAGAAGAACATTTTGTTGCTCATTAGTCAAAGCTCAGGAGACTTAACAGCTCTGTTAGTTTGTTTTGAGACCTAATAATTATGCGTTGATATTTCATTTAAGTATCGTCTCTGTCTCAGATGTTTCTTTTGCAGAAATAAAAATGAATGTGGCAAATGTTGACATAGTAAGCAAACAGAGTTAAAGATAATTCGGTGTTGGAACTTTTGACAAGAGGGTTTGAGTGTTTATTAAAAATCGAACTTTTGATCACAGACTCTCAATAAAATCTGAGCGCAAAGTGTCTTCTGAAACTCTGAAGTAGATGTTGTTTAAGAAGAATGGGGTCTTTTAAAAAGCATAGGAAGTAGGAAACACATACATTTCAATTTGCACTTTGTTTTATCTCATTCTATCTGCTGCAGGAATGTCCTGATCTCATTAGTTTTCATTCATATGAGTGTTTACATTTTGAATATATCCTGAAAAGTACATTACAGTATACGTATTGGAGGAACTTAAAATGGAAAATGGCCACAGCAATTGAAGTGTCATGAATATTTATGTTACACTTTTAAATAAATAATATAGTTAGATTTTAATATTGTTTTACTATCAGTAACTGTAAATGTAACTTGGTTAAGTTATTGAATCCTTCTAAAAAACCTAAATATGTTGACCACCCAACCACTATCACAACCCCCCACCCCCATTCAAAATAGGCTACTGTTCAAATATTTTAGGTAAAAAAGGTTTTTTCCTAATGCATTAAAGTGATAGTTCTGCAAGACCTTCGTTCATCTCAGGAACACAAACCAAAATGTTTTTGATGAAGTCCGAGAGCTTTCTGACTCGGCACAGACACCAAAGCAACTGACACTTTCAAGACCCAGAAGGGTAGTAAAGACATTGTGTAAATAGTCCATGTGGGATTCAGGGCTTCAAAAGTTCTTTTATGAAACAACAAGAATATTTTTGTTTGTGAAGAAAACTTTATTTACCAATCTCTTCAGTTGGAGTCAGTTGATGGATGTTCTCGAGATGATTTGGGTGAACCATCGCTATATTAAACTGATGAAAAGTAACATTAAAGACAGTAACAAAGAAATTTCTATTTCCAAATAATTCTATTTTTCAAAGACGGGTGTGAATATCATGTGTGAATATTTGCAAATACTAATGGGATAATGTTCACAATCAACAGGTGAGATAAAGAGATCTCATTTGTGATTTTTAGCTTTGGACTGTAGCTGTTGAATTCTCCTTAATTGTAAATAAGACTATTGAGCAATCACATTTGTATGAGAAAACGCTGAGCGAGAGAGAGAGTTTCTCATTTACTGTAACCGTGACACATCTGTAATGGAAGCCAACCAATGATTAAATAATCATCGGCCTTTAAGCAGTTCCAGTTTTCTTTTCAACAGAATTCTCTCAGCTGGATGCGCACAAGTTCAGTATTCAGGTGGAAAACATTCAATCATAGGAACAAAGCCAATCCCTGGCCTTAATGTAACTCTATGACACAATGTCTGTGGAATCTCACAACATAGAACACAATGGATATCCAGGGCGCATGTCTGCACCGAGACCCAAACATTCCAGCTCCATCCTACTGTATACAGCACTGCTGCTGGAACCGCTGAACACAAACTCTCACTTTTATTAAGAACTCATGATGCTGTGCTGGCAGAATCTACTCTATATCAAAATACAGAGAGACAATTTTGGGTTTTACCAAGTTCTTAATGATCAAAGACACGTCTGAATGCTTATGTTTGATATAACTTATTCAGAAATAAGAAGTTGAAGTTTGATATAAGGTGAAAACAGACTAATAAAACAAGTTTTAGGATTTTTTCATTTATTTTTTCTGCCTTATAAACTAAAAGCTAGTAGGGGGGAAGCAAGATTGTGGAATTTAAACAGAATTTTGGTTAAATAGTTAGAATAGTGAGATAAAGAGTTTTGATCATTCTGACATTTTCTTAGAATAAAGGTCTACGATAAAATTCTGTTGAAAACAAGTAAAACTCGGAAATCAACTTCAGTTTCAAACACATTAATTATTCAGAAAGAATATATTAAACTGATTTAAAAAAAAAAAAAAAAAAACATGTAACATTTACTGATTCAGATAAGCTGTGTTCTTCTAAGCTATCTATTCATCAAAGAAACATAACAAAATGCATCCCAGTTTCCACAAAACTATTTTCAAGCACAACTGCTTTCATTATTGATAAGAAAAATTGTGTTTTGAGCAGCAAATAAATCATGTGACACTGAAGACTGGAGTAATGATGTTGAAAATTCAGCTTTGCGGAAATAAAATACATTCTAATGTATATTAAAATAGAAAACTATACTAACTATACTAATATTTCACAGCACTGCAGTTTTCCTATATTAATTTTAATTTTAATTAAATAAATGCAGGCTTGCTGAGCAAAAGAGACTGCATTCAAGAAAATACCAACCCAAAACTTTCTGCCCTCCAAAAAGCAGCCTATATGACACAAGTAAAACATCTACTTTAATACAAATAGATACATACTTAAAATAGCGTCTGTTTTATTTCCTAACTAGCTAAACCATGTCCCCTTCCTAAAATATCGTTTAAGAACACTATTTATCCCAAATATCCATCACAAGATACGATTTTCAAAATATTTAGGTTTAGGCTATAAAGTGCTAAAACAATGTCTTAAGGCTGACAACAGCATCCACATCCTCTGAATTCCTTACTTTATAGCAGTCTGTTCAGTTTGCTTTGTTCATCAGATACAACAAGGAACCAAAGTAGATCTATGCTAATTAGCATTCGCTAACTAACATTTCAAAAGATAAATCAACATATTGTTAACCAAGGTGTCGTTGTAGAGCAGTTGGCAACATTGTTAGTCAGTGTTTATGTAAATGAGGTTCACCTTCAGGTGTGAATGTCAAATCATCCTAACTGGAGGTCGTTTAGAGCTGTTGAACTGCTTGTTTAAATGCTAAGCTAAGTTAGCATGCACAAGCAGGCTCCACCTATTTGCATTTCTATACTGAAACATGAATAATGTTCTGAATTACATAGATGTGGAAAGAGTCCAGCACTTACTGGACTTTACTTAATGTCGTTTTGATGCTTAACAGTTCTTCATATACTGTAATGTTTAATATGCTAGCAACCATTTGAAGGGCAGTCTGTCAGAGCAGGTTAGACTTCATTGCTATTGTTGGCGTAGATACCCCTGCGTTTGCATAGGCTTGCATTTACATTGAAATCATCAATAAAGCTGAGGTTATTTAGGGCTTATGTAAATTACAAGTGGAGCATAATTATAGTGGGGCCCTCCTGAAAGTGTGGAGAGATTGAAGAATTACGGTACTCTGTCCCTTTTTTCCCTCTTTTCTCTATGCAGCAGTGTGGTTTGAGTCTCGTGTCTGAAAATTATGGGGTGTAACATCTCTCTCTCTCTCTCTTTCTCTCTCTCGTTCTCTCTGGAACATCTAGTGCCAGCGTGTCCTCGATTCACCTGTCTGCCGTACTGCAGCACTCTTAAAGAAACACCGCCCCTCTGTCTCTGGCTTTTTCAAAATGTAGTCACGCTCTCTTACTACAGTCAGACAGTCACGCTTTGCTTCCTGCTGCCTACTACTGCAAAACTGGCAACAGCTTGGGTTTAAGTGATGCTACTCCTGTCATAACAAGCATTTTCCCTGTATTTGGACTTTTTATAGTTTTTTTTTTTTTTTTTTTTTTTTTTTTTGCGATGCGATACAAAGGGAATTTTTAGGCAATAACAACATTTTAAAATAGAATGCATATACATGTTTTAAAAACAAAAAAAAGTAAATTATTTGAAATATATCTTTAATATCAGATTTTTTTTTGCGTCCGATTATATATATTATTATTAACATATTATCAGAAAAAATATATAATGAAAATATTTATAATTACATATAAACAATAAATATATAAACTACTGCTTTCAAATTATTAATCACGATTAATCACATCTAAAATAAAGGTTTTTGTTTACTTATTTAAGTGTACTTTTTATATTTAATATTTATATATAAAAACACACATTCATGTATTTATTAAAGAAAAACATTTTGTTTATATATTTATATATACACACACACATATATAAATAATTCCAAAATATTTACTGCATATGTGTGTTTTTATATGTAAATAATAAATATATATATATGGTACACACACATATATTATGTGAACAAAAACTATTATTTTAGATGCAATTAATTGCAATTAGTTGTTTGACAGCACTAACATATTTTCCTAAATATATACATGAATGTGTTTGTAAATTTCAGGAGGAGCATGTATGAATGATTAGCCACGGCTGCCGCTTCATCCCCAATCAGCCTATTATCTGATCACCCAATCTCGTTCTTGCATCCCTCCACCACCCCTTACTCTGCCTCTAGACCTTACCTTCCTCCCAGGAGGCACACGGGCTCTGCCCGACCCTTGCAGCCAAGGGGTTAAAATCCCTACAGCTCAACGTCCGCTGAGCTCACGGCCCGGACAGCAAGCTAAACACGCTATTTTATTTGTTATTAATGAGGAAGTGTGAAATATTATTTAAACAAAATGAATGTGATGCACATGTATTTATTACAATTTATTATTAAAATAGCAAGTTTTTTTTTTCATCTGACACACATAACCTAAACGAGGGTCACTGTCTGTCCAAGTTTATATCTGACATAAAATATTCCTAGTTAAACATTATGAGATTATGTTGACTAAGATGTTAAATATATATGACTGAAATCAATATGCGTCTTGCTCTGTGTCTCACTCTTTAAATATCATTCTAATTTAAATGGGCGTAGTGGAGATATATGACCTCTGGTCTTTGTCTCTCTTTGTCTTTCTTGTCTCCTGTCCTTCAGGGCTCAGTAGGATGTCTGCAGACTTGTGACTGGCGGAGGCAGAGTGCAGCCCTCAGTTTTGTGTCTGTGAGTCTGTGTATGTGTGTGTGTGAGAGAGAGAGATGGGGCCGTGGAGTGAGTTAACAGAGCGTCTGTGTGGCGCTGCCGGAGCTGCATTCCCCATCACCACAACGAACCCACTGACCTGCACACACAGCCACGCCTTTCTCCTAAACTACATGTTCACACACACACAACAGAGACTAGAGCACCCTGCTGGAGACACATGGAACTATCACTTTGCTCTACTTTTTATTTATGCCTTTATTTAATAATTATTACCCCAAAATGCATCATTTTTAATCATTATTATTTCACAGATGCAGCAGAACTGAAAAGACCATTTGGTTTGCTTATGGCAAGCATGCTTAAGATTTTGGTTCCTGCAGTATTCTGATATATGTCTGAATATTGTCCATACAGTATGCACTTTTGCTCTTATTTTCATATGCAACTTGTTTTATTTGACACAGTGATGATGAATATTTTCTGAAGATATTTTATAGCTGTTTTTTAAATTTAGGCACTAGTTATTACTCTTACTTTTACTAAAATGCCTAATTACAAAAAAATTACCTTTTACCTTTTTGTTATGCCGTTAAGTATGTTTTTATGTTGCTCTCAAACATGTAAATTATCTTTTTAATTTTTATTTAAACATTAAATTTAAATTAATTTAAATGTGTGTGTGTATATATATGTACCCTTTGCAATTATTATGCATTATTATGCAATAACATATATGGAATATATAATATGTAAAATAGAGAGAACAAATTAACATTGGAATATGTATGTGTATGATATATGATAATTGTCATATGCAGAAATGATCTCTTCTTTATACATATTTTTTATTATATATATATATGTGTGTACTATATCATATGTATATGCTTTATCTAAATAAATATATATACAAAAATATATTAATATAAGTATGTTATGAATGTATATGAGGGAGCATGCATTATAGAAATGTATAAAAATATATAACAATAAATGAAAATCATG
>JAUMHP010000084.1:9183849-9195083 GCA_032361065.1 Enteromius trimaculatus
TATCATAATCTATTGTTTTATTTACTGTATTTTTAATGTTTGTATTAATATATTTGCAAAGGGTTTGCAAACTTCTAAGCACAACTCTATCACAATAATGACAGCTAATCACCTTCTTGTGAAGGTTTTTGTACTTTTTTGTTCACATTTGTGCTTGCTTTCATTGTGCATCTCTTTTCAACACTATCCAAGTGTAGTTTGTACTTGCATCACCTTCTTATTTGCTCTCTCCCTCTCCTGCTCTTCTTTCAGAAATCACAGTTGCAGTGGAAAATCTCAGAAACACAGAGACTCTGTGCCTGAACAGGGCTTCTTTTCTTCAAGAAACACAAACTGTTTTCTTAGCCTCAAAGCTCCAGAACAATTTGGGTCCTAGTGGACAACAAAATCTCTATTACATCCCCATTTCCCCCGTCCATCCAACTCTGACTCACCCACATGCATTCACACTTGCGTGGAGTAATTCAGGCTTGTCTATCCATCTCAAGGAAAACTTTAGCATTTTCCAGTCAGCGGACAAAAGCCTCAGTGTGCACGCTCGTACAATGAATGTTGACTCTCGCGAACGCCTTCGTTTTTGCCCTGGAAAATTCATGCTCGTCCATGTGCATGGGCTAAAACTGAAAGATAAGTTCCATTGCAAACCACACGGCCATGGAAAATAAATAGTCGCACAGGCCAGCTCATACATAAAGCCAGACTGCAGCTTTGGCACAGGCCTAGTGCTAACATAGCTAATGAATCTAACCCTGCTGGGCACCCACTTGCTTAATGTAATTACTTTACAGACTTCATCGAATTAGGATCAAATTTCATTCAGATGTGGGATGGCCTGTCTCTCAGTCTGGATGACCAGCAAGAGAGCGAGTCGAGCTGTCTGACATTGTATCAGGAGTTGCTGCAATTAGCAGAGTTAGAGAAAATGTGCTTGACAGACTTTCATGAGTTGGACTGAAAGGTCTGGTAGAATAAAGGTGGAATGGGATTTGAAGAGACAGCTGACAAGATCTGATGTGTCATGTTGTTGTCGGTGACATTATGCTGTCGGCACGTAGCGCATCATTAAAACCTATTAGAACAGGTGCACACCTCTACATAATGCCTACATTCTGTTGCATTGAGAACGCATATGCAAAACTGTCCTCATGTGCACCTGCTTTTCTTGCAAATGGTATTTGTATTAAACTCTTTGGGACTTTTTAAACTTAGAGCAAACCTAAACTATGAGATTTTGCAACTTATTGTCAAATCATCTTTAGGATGCCTCGCTTGTGCCCTCCAGTCTCTTCGGTGACTCTGTCAATGCGGTTGTTGAGAGAGACCAGGAGGCACGCAAGCAGGCGGCAGCTTTCCAGAAGATCCTCCCTCATCACTCGCTGGCTAAGGGGGCTGCTGCTCGGCTCCTCACACCACGACGCACAGAAGCAGAGTGTCGCTACCAGGGCACCCCCTGAGACCAGGGTTCGGGGTCGAAGTGGCACTCTGGCGCTTCTAAGCCCAAGCAGGATCTACTACCAAATATATCCCAGTGGGTCCTACATACCGTAAAGGACGTATAGCGCATTCAATTCTGTCTTCCGCCACCTCATTTTAGTGGGATTGTTCCCACCGTGGTGGGTCCCGAGTCGGCTCTTCTTTTGGAACAAGAAGTGAGCAATCTCTTAAGAAGGGAAGCCATCGAAGTGATTCCGCCTCTCAAGAGGGAGTCCAGGGTTTTACAGCCGGTACTTCATAGTTCCAAAGAAGGATGAAGGGCTGAGGCCCATTGTAGATCTGAACTGCTCAGTCAGTCAGCTGAAGTTCTACAAGTTGTGATGCAAATCAATTCCAAGGACTGGTTTGTCACTATAGATCTAAAGCATGCATACTTTCACGTGTCCATCCATCCTTCCCACAGGAAGATACTGAGGTTTGCTTTCAGGTGCGAAGCTTACCAGTATCAGGTAATTCCCTTTGGTCTGGCACTCTCACCCAGTACGTTTACAAAGGTAGTGGATGCGGCCCTAGCTCCATTGCGGCTTCAGGGCATTCGCATCCTAAACTACATAGATGACTGGCTGATTCTAGCTCAGTCACTGAGCGAGGTGGTTAGGCACTTAATCACATGAAATAAGGGTTTAAGGGTTAAGACTGAACGGCTAGAAAAGTGTGCTTTCCGTCTGGCCTGCTGTACATGAGACCCCTTCAGTGGTGGCTCAAAACCAAAGGGTTTTCCACGAGACTGAAACTAGAGACTCTGTCTGTTCCCTGAACTAGAAAATACAGAAAACATCCAAACCAAATTAAGAGTAACAATTTAATTGATGTTCAAAAAATAAACGCCGTTTATAATGCAGAGAAAGAAATGATTAAGCTTGGCTTACTGAATATCAGGTCTCTTTCTACTAAATAACTTTTTGTAAATGATTTGATCAATGATCATAACCTAGATTTGCTCTGTTTGACAGAAACCAGGGTAAACCAAGATGAATACATTACTTCAAATGAGTCTACAACCCAAGATTACTGCTATTACAAAAATTAGCCACATCTGAAAGGCAAAGGAGGTGGTGTTGCAAAAATTTGTAGCAATATTCTCAGTATTTCTCAGAAGGCAGTTATTAAGTATAACTCGTTTGAAGTTATGGTGCTGCATGTAACATTATCTAGAGAAACACGTGATAGTTGAATGAATGAATCAATGAATGAATGACGCATTTATATAGCGTTTTACCATACACCTAAAGCGCTTTACAATCATGTGGGAGGGTCTCTCCTCAACCGACACCAGTGTGCAGCATCCACCTGGATGATGCGACAGCAGCCACAAGACAAGGGCGCCAGTACGCTCAGCACACACCAGCTACAGGTGGAGAGAGAAATACAGCCAATCAATGGATGGGAATTATTCGGAGGCCATGATAGACAAGGGCCAGTGGAAATCTGGCCAGGACACCGGGGTTACACCCCTACTCTTCATGAAGAGTGTCATAGGATTTTTTAATGACCGCATTAGTGAGTCAGGACCTCGGTTTAACGTCTCATCCGAAAGACGGTACTCTATTGACAGTATAGTGTCCCCGTCACTATACTGAGGCATTAGGACCCACACAGTTATAATGAATTGGGATTATAAAGCGCTTTACAATCATGTGGGAGGGGGTCTCTCCTCAACCACCACCAGTGTGCAGCATCCACTTGGATGATGCATCAGCAGCCACAAGAATTGGGAGTTATAATGTCCGAATTGAAAGGTATAAAATCAGAATTGCAAGATATAAAGCCAGAAGTGCGAAATAAAAAGTCAGAATTGAAAGGTATAAAGTCAGAATTGAAAGATATAAAGTCAGAATTGCGAGATAAAAAGTCAGAATTGCAAGATATAAAGTTGCAAACTGAAATATATAAAGTCAGAATTGTGAGATATAAAGTCTCGTAATTGCGAGTGGGAAAAAAAGACATTATATGTTTTCAAAATTGCGAGTTTCTAACTCTCAGTTCTGAATTTATATCTCGCAATTCTGACTTTTTGTCAGCTGATGCAAGGTTTAAACACTTTATGAACCTGAAATGATTTAGTAAATCCAGTGGTCAAATGCTGAGCTGCAGCCATCTGGCAAATGACGATCTCTCTGTCTGAAGGCCCACAAAACTAGAAGACTTTCTAAATGTATAGAAATGGTAGGTTATTTTAAGAAAGTAAATTTTGAAATAAAAAAAGATAAATTAGAGTGAATCAATAAATAATATATAAATTGCTGCTATTGTGTAAATAATCATGCCATCCATAGAAACGCATATACTGAGTTTGACTGCATGAAGCTGAAATTGAGTCTGATAAAACATTCATTTGCTGCAGTCAGATCTGTGCTGTGTGAATGCATGTGATATCCTCAGGCTGGAGCTCCATTTGCCCTGATGCCAGTGCAGTCAGGGTACACAGTGTTCCCGTTCTTCAAAGCAGATGCGAGGAGGGGGCGAAGCGCTTGTGAGCCACTGACACTGTGTAAGACTAGAGGTTATGTGTGTGTGTGTCTGAATGTATACGCTTGCCTGTGTGTTTAAAGGTGCTCCCAGCACTCTTATTCTCACAGTTGGTTCTGTTATTTAAGCCATCTGTCAACCTTTGCCCGCATCCCTTGGATTCCGGTATGCCGATTTCCCACAGTGACATTTAAGCTAAAGCGACTGCTGTTGAACCATAGGTGAACAGTCAGCTTCACGCACATCTGACCGTCCAGCAGGTGGTTTGGGAAAATGTTGTGCAACCTCATTAATTCAGGGCTTCAAAGAGCAGCGAACGCTATTAACGCACGACGATAGCTACCGATTGGCTCTCCTGAGGCACTTCCCAGCTCAGAACTCATTTCTAAAAAGGGACACGCACTAGAGCACTTGTGGCGGTCTCCATGGCAACAGCTGGCTCTGGTGTGACAATGCTCCGTCGGAATTCCGGATGGATGGTCCAGGTTGTTCCCACGCTGCACGGCAAGGAATGCCTCTTTCACAAACATGCTGTGGGTGGCATCCACCTCGAGAAGGAAATCCAGCGTTAAAAATTGAAAATCTCAAGGTTAAGCCTTGCTGGTGTTGTGTTAAAGGAAACATGCATTTTCTATGTATTAAATCAGGATGTATTTTATGCTCATTAAAGCATTGCATCGGAAACAGCATTATGCCCATGCCACACTAGACTTTGAGTATGCAAAATTGTGTCGTGATTGATTTTTAAAAAAAAACTAAATTATCATTTTATTATAACTATTTTATTATTATAAATTATAATATAATAACATCATCTACAATGTAAAAACATACAATCTACTCTTGTGTACTAGCTTAGTATAGTAAATTCTGAACACAAAATTACTGTCAACATAAAGTTACTGACCGCAGCTTTAATTCAAAATGTTTCATTAAAATCAATTCTAGTCTCCCTTACATTTGCAACTGTTGAATTTTTTGCCTGAAGAGCGTTTAGCCCAAAGTTTTGTTTGCAGTGCTTGCGCTTTCACTCCGCATAAGCTAGGCTAGCCTGAAAAATACAGATTGTTAGCACGTTCCGAGCTGCATTTTTGATGCAGTTGTCAGATTTTATGTCTGATTCGAAACACGTGGAGCTTACACAGAAAACAACAATCTGTGGATGTTAGCAAGATGGCGGGAGAGTGTAACGGGACTTTGTTAGCTTAGCAACATGCTAAAGCTCCTGCAGTCTGTTTTGCACTGCAGTTGTTGAGTTGGTACCTAAAGAAAGTGTCACTTACAAGGTTCATTTTCATTTAGCATTCTAGTTTATAAGGCAGCTACCTATACAGTAAACAGTAAAGCAGCTCACTTGGTAAGGGAACAAAGCCCATCTCCATCCATTAGTCTTGTATCATCTTTTTTTTTTTTTTGGAGAATAACAAACAACTGAGTAACCAGGCCTGGACATTTTCTTAAAGAGCTCTGTGGCAGGTTGTGTGACATTTAGCTCCGATCTGGGGTCACGGATCCCCTCTCAGCCCTAAAAAGGGCATGATTGGCCTATCTCTGCCTCACAGACAAACAGACCAATCGAGCTCAACAGCTGACCAAGTATAGAGACGGCCTGACATGGGCGCCCACCCACTGCCAGCGGCAACAGATGTGACTTCACAAGCTCTGTAAATTATACAGGGCTTTTTTAGCTGGCTGCAGGGAAGCGTGTTCATATACATAGATTCAGTGAAATGCCCCTGAAAGGCAGACGGCAGTGAGTCACGAACAGCTGGGCTCTCATCTGGACATTAATGTTTGCTTTAAACTAAGTCTTAACCACAGTAAAAGGATCAGGGCACCTCTGACAAATCAGCTACCGCAGATTTGTACACATTCTATCATCATATCTTCTTTTTGAGTTAAAAGGGTTACGTAAGAAAAAATACATAAATGTAAATGTTTCAAAAAATAAAAATAAAATACAAGCACACACACAAAATCCTTTCTATTAACAGTAAAATTCCTCATTGTAATAGATCTAAAATAGATAAATATTTAATCATTTCCATTTTATTAAATAATTGTTTGAAATAAGTTGACCGTACTTTAATTTTTTAAATAATTTAAATTATTAATATGTATTCAAATATTTAAATATGACCTTCCTTTATACATTACATTTTTTATTTAATAGAAAATAATACTTGAATTTTTAAAAATCACCCTGTTTAAAAGTGTGCAGTCCCTTATTTGTCCTAAACAACTAACCTGGCTTCTGATCTCCAGAAAACCCCTTCAGGTCCCACCAATTTTTTGGTTTTCCTGCATTTTTGTGTATTTAAACCCTTTTCAACATTGACTAGATGATTTTAAGATCCATCTTTTCACACAGAGGGCAACTGAGGGACTCAAATGCAACTATTACAGAAGATTCAAATGCTCACTGATGATCCAGAAGAGAAGAGAAACATTAAGAGCCAGGGGGTGAAAGCCTTAGAACAGAATGGAGAGGACCCACACACACATATATTTACCACTTTATAACATTAATAATCAATTTTATTTTATAAAATATAGAGATATTTGGTGACTTTAATTTGGTGACAATATTTAGAAATAAACAATACGTGCAATCATTGCATGTAGTTAGAGAATTGGTATCTCAGTCAATGAATTACATGAAATCAATCACTGCACGCTTCAGCCGTGGCAGAGAACACGGAGAGACTGTTTTCTCATTCTCGCATGCCCTGCTGGAGAGAACAAGTGTACATGTGCCAGAGGTTTTGTTGACATATACTGCAATAAAAAAAAGTATTACCACTGGCACAGCTGCCTTTTGTAATGATTATGATCATGAAGATGCTATACACTCTAAAGAAACAAAAGAAGATGTTTACAAATCTGACAGCTGCTGCTTACTCATAGCTGATAGTTTTGGGGGTTGCTATAGAAACTAAATGGAACGTACTCACCAGGTGCATCATGTTCTGACTCCAGAAACGAGACAGATGAGGATGTTCTCAAACACACACACATCAGTGCAGACTGCCTTCTCGCTGCCAAAAGAACACCACGGCAAATGACAAGGCCTTTTGTACACAATGTTTTGTAACCAAAACATGGTTACATATAAAGTCAGAATTGCAAGATAAAAAGTCATATATAAAGTAACCAAAACATGGTAAAGCCATGGTTCTTTCATGGAAATTTAATTAATGGAACGTCCCAGCATTGCAATTAAACTGCATTACGTTATAAAACAAATTGCTGTATGTATCTTTACACGTAATGCAGGAAATGGGTCCAGTGTCATCTATATTGTTCAGAAACGAGGTCAGTTTATCCTGGCATGAGTCCTTCTCAGCTATCAAAGGTAAATATTTACTTTTGACAGACCGCATATGAGCCTCACGGTGAGGAATCCTTCTTGAATTGCCGTGTTTTCCCACATTATCAGTTTCCTCCCGTCTTGCAGTTTTCAATGGAAAGAATTTGATAACGTGACCGCGGTTTGTTGGAGACGTTGTAAATGTAGATAAGTGTGTGATTTTACATAACTAATATTTGCTCAGTGTTATTCAGTAATTTAATGCTTAAAGAGGACAGGGTGTTGAGATCTTGACCTTGTTTTTTTCTATCAGAGCTGAATTTGAGATGTACTGACAAGCCCAAAATATGTTGGAGAAACGGGTTCAGCAAGGGCATTCAAATAAATATTCGACAACATATATAATTATGCTTTTTATGCAAGAAGGTCAAACTTCTTCAGCTGACACGTTCTTTAAAACATTTCATAATTTGCAGGTGTTGTGGAAATGTGAACATATGATTTTATATCTGTCCCTGAATGTCGACAAAACTAAAGAGATGGTTGTTGACTTCAGAAGAGCAAAGAGTGACCACTCTCCACTGAACATTGAAGGGTTGTGGAGATCGTCAAGAGCAACAAATTCCTTGGTGTTCATTTGACGGAGGACTTCAACTGGTCACTGAACACCAGTTCCATCACCAGGAAAACCCAGCAGCGTCTCTACTTTCTGCAAAAGCTGATGAAGGCTCATCTTCCGCCTCCCATACTGACCACCTTCTACAGAGGGACCATTGAGAGCATCCTGAGCAGCTGCATCACTGTCTGGTTTGGGAACTGCACCGTCTCGGATCGCAAGACCCTTCAGCGTATAGTGAGGACAGCTGAAAAGTTCAACAGAATCTCTCTGCCCTCTATCATAGACCTTTACTCCACACGCTGCATCTGCAAAGCTAACTGCATTGTGGATGACCCACCCCTCACGCACACCTTTCACCCTCCTGCCATCCAGAAAGAGGTGCAGAAGCATTCTGGCCCGCACAACTAGACTGTTGAACAGTTTCTTCCCTCAGGCAATCGGGTATCTCAACAGAGTACTGAGCTGAGCGGGATACACACGCACACACGCACGGACAACAACCTAGACCAGGTGTGCCCAACCCTGGTCCTGGGCCCAGTTTTTTAAAAAGGTTTAATCCAGATAAAATCGATCCGGATTTAGTAATCCTTTTTTTGCAATCCATGATCACGTAATCCAGCTTACTTTGAGCTTACTTACTTTTTGTGTTTTCAAAGCAACATTGGATTGGATCAATCTGATCCGGATTGGAACTCTTCAGGATCACCAAATCTGGATAACCAGTGCTTAAACAGGATAGAAAACCACAATGTAGAACTATAGATACGTAAAGAGCAACAGGTAGAATAGCCAGTGTGGGGTCAATATAAGTTTATTTTTATTTGAAATGAAAACACACACATAAAAAATAAATAAATAAATAAATAAAGGAAAAACCCCACCCCATCCATTTCCAGCAGTCTGCCCATCTGAGACCTACAACACAAACACTGTACATTAAATTAAAAAAGACTTAATGTCAAATACTCCACAATAATTTCAGACTTCCTCATCTGATGTGGAGAGACCAGCTTGTCTGAGCGTAGCTTTTAGGAGGCGGATCTAAAGTCTTGATCTGCTGCAGTTTGGTCAGAGTCAGTTGTACTTGCCTGTACTGTCCTGCACAATTTGGCTACTAAGAGCAATGCCCCTCTCTGTGCTGACAATGATGCACCTGAGCCCCTTGGAGACCCTGACCAACCTTCTGCATTGTGCCAGAACGAGGAAACAGGACGTGCAACAAGGGATGCAATAGTTAGAGACTATATCTGATTTGGATTTGTTTTGGATTTCAAAAATCAGTGATTGCCATTCTTTGCATTTTTTTGGTCATTCTGTAATCATTGCATGCATCACTAATAGATATTCTAAAAACGCATACATTTTTGATTGTGATGAATATATATATATCAATTAGTTACAGAATTAAAAAAAAATGTTTTTGGTCAATTTTGACAAGCTGTTTGGAGGATTATTTTATGATGCCAAACTCTTTCTACTTTCCTGTAGGCCTATACTGAAAGGCTGAATACGTTAAAGCCTACCTAATCACTTTAGCCTGACGGATGAACAAATAAAATTGTGAAAAAATCTTTTAAGATACTGCATGATCCAAATATGGTATTTGTCACAGTCACGTCAAGTTCCACTTTCATTCACTATACTCAATCATCTATGGCACCTGGCATCACCACCTGGTGCTAATCAAGGACAAATCACCTCCACATACAAAAGCACACACCACACTTCACTCTCTGTCGGAGCTAGTCATAGAAAGGTCTTACAGACATTCATTGAGGAAGCGGACTAACCCCAGGCAAGAAAGATCCATGAACGTTTACTTACCTGTTTACTCACCTTGTCCCTCCTCTCCATACTCCTCGGAGTCTCTGTATTCCTCTGTATTCACTAACCCCAGGCTTTCTTGTGTGTCCATCAGCGTGGGTGGTGTGTGGCTGATCCCCTCCAACGTCTTCATTACTCCTGTCATCTCATCTACTCATGGATTCCTGCAATATAAGGACAAAGTTTAGAGCTGTACGGAGCTGAGGAGATTCTCCACCGCCTTCTCCAGGGACTTCCTGGTGAGCAATGGTGGCGGTGTACATTGCCAGATCGCCAAGGAAAAACTGCACTTCAATTGCCTGGTTCTCGTTTAGCAATCAGAAGACATTGTACAAGTCCCGCACGGCCAGAGCACCAACCAATTCCTGCACCACGTATTCACCGGCCGATACCTGCACCAAGAAAGTTTTGTCCAACACCCGAACCACGAAGGCACGCGCCGAGAGAACAGCCTCTGCCTTAGCCCCGTAAACACTCACCAGATGATGGGTTGCCAGATCGTCACCAATCCCCCGCGGAGCTCCTTTTGCTATCCTCAAGTCCAGCTACTGAATCAAGGTCTGTGAATCTACTCCCTTTCCTCGTGGATTCCGCTCCGCTGCTTCTTAGTTTCACTCCAGAGTTCCAGTTCCCCAAAGATTTCAGTCCGTTGTCTCCTGATAATGTTCTCAAATAATCTTCTCATATGGTCGGGGCTCGTATGTTGGGTGAGAAATTACGAGTGCCTTACGAGCACTTCCCGAGCTCACGATCATTTTTAAACATGTCAAAAAACTTTGGGAGCTGTCGGTTCAAAGCGTGACGTGTGCTGTTGAACGAGCCGATTAGTTGAGCAAACTGGAAATGACCAACCAAAAGCTAAAAGAATTTGGACTGTCAAGAAAGAGGTCTGTCAAGAACAGCGAGTGCTGTATGATATATCGAGCAGCATTTAAAATAATGCAATAAATAGTAATAATCCATAAAAAAGGAACTGTCACTACTGATTTCATTGTCTGCCCTTCAGCCAAACTTCTGTTTTTTCGCAAGCCATTGCTGCCACAAAGAAATGGATCTCTTTCTCAGAGTCCATGTTTTTGGCGCGGAACTTTGTGGATGTGATTGCCTCGGAAATCGGCATGTTTGAAATTCGTGCCGTGTACCCCTCCGTCCGTAAACAATGTCACTCGTGACATGTGCGTGGCCATACGGTCTTCCGACTGTCCAAATTCGCACCGTGAATGGCCGCCTTAAGGCAGAGTATATGTTATTTGGTTGCACTGTCTTGTTTTGTCTATCTTCTGTGCACTTTCTTGTTGTATGCGTAGGATATTTGCACATGGATATATTAGCATAGTTCAAATACATCTTTAGTCTTAAACATTTAGCTTTTTTTTTTTTTTTTTTAATTCTAAATTATTTATTTAAATTTTCCTTAAACTCCATGTTTAGCTCCATGTATGTCTGTGTAGCACCTCTGGTAGGAGTGTTTCACCTCACTGTGTACTGCATATCCTATATATGGTTGAAGTGACAAAG
>JAUMHP010000084.1:9199845-9226496 GCA_032361065.1 Enteromius trimaculatus
TTAAAATGCTCACAGATAATGCATTTTTGTAAGACATGTTTCTAAAAATTCTTAAATGTCCTAAATTAACAAAGGTCCAGTCCTGGCTTTATCTAATTCCTAACCAAGAAACCTATGGTGTTTAGCATTAATCATTTCATTATAACAAAGTGTAGACAGAATGTAAAGAGGAGATTTGTTGTGCTGCCTAAAGAACTTCACTGATTATAAAATATCTTTGTGGGATCGCAATGAACTTAAGATGCGTGACAGCTTTTTAGTGATTATAAATGGAGCGCTCTTTGCACCATAGAAACAGACGCCACTAATACATTAAGGTTAGAGCACCCTCAGTGACCAGCTAAGCCCAGTTTAAACCAGCAAAGGACCAGCTCAAACCAGCATCCCAGCTTAAACAATGGGGTGCTACACTAACCAGAGCTTAACCATAATATTTGTATTAAACTGTGGTTATACTAATAGAAATCAATATGGCAAAAAAATAAATAAATAAACATGATTACTAGCCTATACTTTTACTGCAATATAACTGGTTAATTTTCGTATGGGTATCCATCGTGTATCATTCACATACATGAGTATAAAGTTAGACCCCAAAAACGTATTTAAATTTGCAAAAAGAAGTCAACATCACACGGTGGCAATATATGCAACAAACAGATGCGGTAATGGGCGTTTCCTATTATAGCGATTTAACGTTACTTTAAATCGATCGCGATGTGACGTGTCATCGCGTGTGATGTAATTGTGCTCAGATTATTATTGCTAAATTCAATGAACGACTTAACTAACTTGTCTGTAATGATGACCGTGTAAAGACACTTCTTACGTCACGACTCTTTTGTCTTTTCGTCTTTTGTTTAGAATCAGTGCTTTGGAGCATGTAAAACGTTAATCACGTGAACCACGTTAGTCACGTCCAGAGCTCTGGTCACGTCAACCACGCTTCGCTACGTCATACGTCTCGAAACCTCAGTGAATCCACGGAGCAGAATTGCATGTATGAAAACAACTGATTTCGAATAAGTTCAAGCTTGTTCTGTTTGTGTGTAAACCAACACACTTGCATTTACACCGCTTTAAACAGCAGACGTCCACAGCGCGCGGGGGTTGAATCGCGTTGTGAAGCAGTTGATTCGAATTATGATTCGGAAAGCTTGTGCACCCAAATCCAGTCAATTTTTCATGATGTCTCTATGCAATTTCGAATTAAAAATGATACATTTGATCATATATATCAAGAAAAAATCACTCATGGAATAGCAAGTGTTTTCCAGTTGTACTTTATCATAAACACTGCTTGATCATGTATCATATCTTCTGTCATATTATGCATTCTTCCGTTCTATAAAGCAGAAAAAAACAGTAGCCTTTGTAAAATGAGCAATGTTCATAAAACAATAAGAGAAGTACCCTTATGACCCAAGTCCTTGAGGCCAAAGAAGAGGTGTTGTAAAAGGCAGTGAAGTGATGCAACTGACACCAAATACACTGACAGCATAAGAGGGCGTTTGAATTTCATTCAAACTATTTAAATTATATAAAACATACCTTTCTAAGCTTCTCGTCAGATGTAGCACCTGCTATTCAGGCAGTATGCAATTTCAGAAATACTATTTTTGTAAGCATATTTTGAGATGAGCATGGTATTATACTCTCTGTAGCGGGATCTATAGGTTTAAACACCAACAGATGGTATGAGTCCATGGTAATACAACTGACCAGTCCAAAAGGTTAGAGGACAGGGCTTGTGGCTATTGACCCCAACTACAAAAGGTCACATGCAGTCACTGGCAGCTATGTGGAAGTAGCTAAACATACGACAACTCAGCAAATGCTTTTGTCTCTGTTTCTTTTTTCAGCGCTTTATCCCCTTTATCCCAAACACGTTTCAGAGGCAAAGCGCAACCAGTCGAACATTCTGTCAGTGAGGTACAGAAAAGGTAGCGTATGGAAAGTATTAAAGGGGAATGCTTCACTCTGAAGACTCACAGGCAGCAGGTGGAGTCTGGAGGCAGCGGTGAGGTCATCAAGGGCAACAATTTTCACATGGGTTTGTTTTACAGTGTTTACCAGAGTTAAAAACTCCCTAGCGCTAGCACCCCCCATGCTCTTATAAAATAATCTTTCTTTATTGGAACCTTTGAAGAACTGTGAAGAAACTTTAACATTAATAGAACCTTTCTTCATAATATTAAAATGTTTTTCACACTTTGATTTTAAGAACTGTTCATTAAAAGGTTATTTGAGGAGCCAAAAATGGTTCTTCTGTGGCATCACTGCAAAACCCCCTTTATTTTCAAGTGAACACTGTGAAGTTTATTCAACTGATACTCATAAAACACAATGTAAAAATCAAGGACTGAGATGGACAATGGTGGAATCTCCCCAAATCTGTATTTGTCCTATATTTATGATTGAGCTCTATTGTTTGGGCTTTACTCTATCTTTCAGGAATGTTTTCATCAGAGCCGATTCCGCCCGACCCCTCCCATCGGCACAGAGCCGCACCGTCCAGGAATGTCATACAGTATCTCTGCATCCTTAGGATCAGAGAGAAAAGCGTGTCATCGAATATCATGACGACAAGCACAGGCGACACAGGAACATGCGCGGCTGCATAAGTTTCTATGGCAGTGAACCAACTCACTGGGGTTACACAAGTGTCTGTAAGCTGACCACCCATTTGTGACCTAGTTTCAAGCCTGACGTGAGAGAAATATCAACATGAGAAGCAAAAACTCGTTCACACTGCTGACACAGACATTCATTTGCTAGCAACGCTGCCCTCTGCTGTGCAAACCTAGTAACTCACAGGTGACAAAAACAAATTCGCTTATGCAAAGCAGGAAACTGTTAATGTGCCACATAAATTCTGACTTACATAAAAACGTTTTATATACAAATGCTTCAAAATCTGAGGGTATGTTAACACATTGCATGTTATATTATGCAACAAAAAAAAAAAAACAATGTTCTTAGATTTTTCAGTTCTTTCATTTTTCAGATGTATTCATGTGTGCATCAGACATCATCATTATGCTAAGCTTCAGTCTTACAATAAAAAAAATAAATGCTTTATTGAGAACTGTCCTACTATCTACATCCTCTTGCATCCTGAAGGTGTGTCACTGATTCTGTGGAACATAAGACATAATTTGTTAAAGTAGCTAAAAAAAGGCATTTTCATATCTAGAGATGTTATATCGATAACTAGATCTATGTTTTCTAATGAAAAAGTGTGTCATGTTTGTCCATGCAAAACTCATTGACTTGATGCTGGATGTTTTGGGTGGTTGCCAAGTCATTTTAATAGGTTGCTATGGTGTAGTTTTTAGCCTGTTGCTGTGCAGTTGCAAAAAAAAACAAAAAAAACAATTTAACTAAAGGAAATCACTAAACAAAATAAATGATACCTGCATTTACAAATTTACTTTAAAATTATATAGTAATCATTTGTAAATTGAACTTGAGATATTTGTTAGCTATAAAAGTAATCAAACAAGGTTTACATATATCTAATGTTAAAGGAATTCACACTGTATGTACAGTAAATAGTGTGCATGTGTGTTTTGGGGACTCATGTCTGGTCATGTCAGACCACCAGTGACTGTAATTACAGCATGCTGTGGACTCTATTATAAATCTATTGTATCTTACTGGTTTACGTACCATCCTCAGGCATGTGAGTTTAGTCCATGGTGCGCTCTTTTTGTCCCCATCTAGGAAACAAATAAAAATCAAAACATCCTCCAGATATTTTCCAGGAAAAAAAAAAACTGCCAGTAGCAGATTTAATCTTTCTTTTTTTTTCACGACACGTCCACACCCAATTCAATTCTACTGCTTATATGCAGGTTTGGAACTGGTATGTCTACTATTATTTGACTTGTATTGAAGACGTCCGTCTATAAGACTTTCATCTGTAATTTACTTTTAATTATTACTCTTATTTTCAGTAGAAAGAGAATGTTAAATAAAAAATTACTGTTTTGGAAATTGGATATATATATTTATATATATATAACATCTCTTTAATCTCTAACACAATGTGTACTGTTACTAACAACAATCTTGCTGTTTCCTTCTAGCTAGCGGCAACAGGTGTGTCAAACTGCTGTCGGTTTACCTTTTAATGTGATTCTACCAAACAAGACAGCTGCCAGGATCACGGTCAGAAAAATGACAGCAGGCAATAAAATCTTCTCGATGTCCTGGGTCTTTCTCTGATGTCTCTCTGGGTCACGGCACCAATTCGCTGTGATTAAACAACACAATTAATATCTTGCATAGCATTTAGTGTGCAACATCCACTACAGTACAACTAAAAGTGAAACTAATCACATGTGGCATGAAGTTTAACTAATTATAAATTAGCTGTTTTCAAAATAGAGTAACTTTTGTGAGAGGAAACACTACATTGCAAGCATTTATTCCATCAAATTTTGCAGTATAAGCCGATAAAAAAAAGGAATGTATTATGTATTTTACATAAAATATGTCCTGGTTCTTCCAAGCTTTATAACAGCAGTAAATGTATGTCAGATAACATAGAATGCATACACTGCGTAAGCGCTATTGAGAATATGCTAGTTTCGCGAGAGCCAGGTTTTGTTTACAGCAAAGAAAACAGTAGTTTTGGCTTATACTGTATATCGAAATCCTTCATCATTTTTCTTTACAAATTCTTGTTTTGTTTGTGATTAATGTTTTGGTTAAACATAGATATTTTTCTTACACACATGCAATGATTTGCTTCCAGTGGCCTGCATTAACCCCTCTGGAGCCATATGGAACAAATTTTATGATGGATTGATGCACTTTTTGGGCTTCAAAATCTTTGACATAATTTACTGTCATTATGAAGCCTGCTGTAATTGTGTTTGTCTAAAAGAAGAATGTCATATAACTGGGATGGCTTGAGGGTGAGTAAATCATGGGGTCATTTTCATTTTTGGTAGCTTGTAACATTTTTTTCAAAAGATTAGGCTGAATTCCTTGTTGTTATACCTTGAGTTAGTGAGTAGTTACTTACTTAACATCATGTTCACTAGCATGACAAGAAAAATGTTTTCTAAAAAGGACTGGTTTTATCTAGCATTGCTATGTTTTTCATAGCTTTGTTTTGTTTCCACAATGAAAGTATGAATAGTTGTTGTATAAGCAGCTACATTCTCATTAGCACGATGCAAGTTTAGCTGTTTATATATGTTAATAATGTTGCTTTTACAGTAATAAGCTACACTAAAGAATGGTACATTGCAACTTTTTTCAGCACAATGTATTGTGGTCACAATTTTTTCACGTCGTTTACTAATTTTGTACGTTTTTTTACCAGTAAAAGATTTTTAAAAATAAGACTGGAGTTGAACTGCTTTAAAGGGTTAGTCTACTATTATTAACTAAACTAAACTAAAAAGAAATCTGTATTTTACTTAACCTCAAACCAGTCCTAGGTGTACATGATTTTCTTCTTTCCGATGAATCCAAATGAAGTTATTTTAAAAATTGTCCTGCCACTTCTAAGCTTGTAGTGGACGGATGTTTCCCCTTAAAGGGATAGTTTACCCAAAAATGAAAATGTGATGTTTATCTGCTTATCCCCAGGGCATACAAGATGTAGGTGACTTTGTTTCTTCAGTGGAAAACAAACAAAGATTTTTAACTCAAATCATTGGAGTCTGTCAGTTGGTTGCCATTGACTTCCATTATATGACAGACCGACTCCAACGGTTTGAGTTAAAAATCTTTGTTTGTTTTCTTCTAAAGAAACAAAGTCAACTACATCTTGAATGCCCTGGGGCTAAGCAGATAAACATCAAATTTACATTTTTGGATGAACTACCCCTTTAACAGTCCAAAAACTTTAATAATAACAATAATAATAATAACAACAACAACTCAATAACGTACATGCAGATGTAATAAAATAAGGAAGGAGAAGTGAGAAAAAAGTGTATTACATTTGAAATATGGATATTTTTCTTACAAAAGAGCATGGATTCACTGCAGGACGCCTTTATTCATTGGACGTTTTATTACGTATGCGCACTATATTGAACGACTGTTAAAGGGAAACACCTGCCCACTGTAATGATAGAGTTTCAAAATGCCAATTTTTAATATTATTCCGACTGATTTGTCTAAAAGAAGGAAGTCATATACATCCAGGATGGTCTGAGGTTGAGTAAAACACATGCTAATTTTCATGTTTGGGTGAACTAACCCTTTAATGTATGAGTAGCTGTAGCTGTGGCAGTGTTACTAACTCAGCCACATTTTCATAAGCAAGAGATTTTTAAAATACTGTAGCCTTAACACTAAGAACCAAAAACAATGCTACATTGCAAAATGTCATTGCATTGTAATATTGCCACACTCATACACGTTTTTTAGTAGCTAATTTAGCAAAACGTAACTATTTTTTTTAAAAAAAGATTAGGTTTAATGTTCTTCATGCTGTGGCTGTATCATGGGAAAAGACTTTCACAAAAACAAACAATTGCAGTAGCTACACTACGAGCATTGTTCTATTTTTCATCGTCTTGTGCCAACAATTTAGATCATTTTAAGATGAATGGCCTTGACATAATTAGCATGGCTGTAGTTGAACTGCTTGCAGCACGAGTAGCTGTAGCTGCATCACTAACTAACTTTTCATTAATGTGACACTAGTTTACTGTGTAGCAAATAGATTTTAGTATGTACTTTACTATAGCAACATTAAACTATTTATAAAAGTTTAGCTGTAAATTAGCTGAACTACTTAAAGTTATGAGTAGCTCAAAAGTAGCTTCTGCAACACTAGTCTTATCACCTTTACATATGTACTTACAACACTGCAAGTCGCATTGAAGTACAGGGACCGAAAAGCGCACATCTACCCTCTGGACCTACAAACATGAAAACACAAGACCATCCACATCAATAATTACCACTGATAAAAATCAGACAAGATTTGACAGCACTGTTACTGTCGCTTTCCTTTAATGTCATACCTGGATGCAGATGCACACTTTGCACGCACTTTTAGACAAGTCGAAAACTGTGCGCTTCATTTTGTCCTAAAAAGAAAAAAAGACCTGGCATGACATCAAACAAGCTTAAACAAGACCGCTTCTGTGCTTCGGGTTTTCCTCAGAACATACCCTTTTCTTTTTCATGTCATCAGGTACAAACAGGGTGAAAGGTTTTACTTTGACAAGGGAATTGTGTTCAGGGGAGGCCTCAAGGCATGGTTAAGTAAGATGAATAGGGGTATACTACGAAACCAAAAAAAACTATGGAAAAAACATCCAAGTGCATCAGGTACATTTGCTCTGAAGTTATTATAAGTGATCTTACAGGCAGATTATCCTGCTCATGGTTCCTTACCAAGGAAAGGTTTTGGAACTTGTTTCCCTCGATTCGTTCACACTGAGAGGAGGGTTTCATCTCACAGACAGAAATGGAGAAGCTGGCTTTGACCCATGTTGAAATCTCTGCCCACTGCTGACCATCTTTTGATGTAATCTTTGCTGTCCAGACTAATCCAAAAAAAGGACATTTAACATCATACAGTGTGTAACATAAGCATCTGCGAAGGGAACAGTGCTTGTATACCTGAGAAATTTCCTTTGGCAAAAGGACACTTTATCCATGTCCCCACTTCAGTGGTAAACTACAAAAAAGAAATTGCAATGAAATCCAACCCAACCCAAAAAGCTTTTTCTGTCAGTGACATCATTCATTTAAAGGAGCAGTTCACTCCAAATGCAACATTCTGTAGCTTTGCAACTATTTATAATATTATCAGTTAATGATCACGAGGAAGAGTAAACAATGAATAGTAATACATTTTTGGAAGAAAGCAAATATGCAACAAAAAACAGCATTCAACCTTCGTGCAAAGCGCTGGGTGTGGATCCACGGAAGAGAATATCACCTGAGGTAAAAAAAGTAAAAAATGATATGAGGGTTCTTAACGATCAGCAGGTATTATTTCACATGTAATAAAAAGGACCAAAGGATTAGAGAGGAACAGAACTTACTTTTTGTCCATCTGAATGAAACACTTTTCCAATGTCTAGACAGCTTTTCCCTCCATCAGCATGGCACAGAGAAACTGAGACTTTGACAGGACACTGCGGCTCCCATATCAGCTCTTCTTTATTGACGTCATAGGTTATCCCAGACCACAGTTCTTCTACATCTGTTACAGAGAACAATGCAAGTAAATATAAATTTATAATATGATTTATCAATGGTGATTTAAAGGGATAGTTTGACCAAAAAAAAAAATGTAAAGAAAAAAACGTTAAAAAAAAAAAAATCTTCCTTTAAGTGCTCCACAAAATAAAGAAACTGCTGCAGGTCTGGAAACAACAGGGTAAGTAACTGACGGTGAATTACTAATTTAAGTGCTTTAGGTTCATGTTTGGAACCACTGGCAAGCTAATGATTTGGAACGCTATCTACAGGAAACAGGTATTCCTTTTACAAATTCAAACAAGTGCTAACTAGCACCAAAAAAAAAACAATCTGATGAAACAATACAACCAAATGCAAACAAGCATGCCAATGCAGGAACGTTTTTCCCCATCCCCATTCCCCGTGAAGATTACCTCAGATGTTGCCACTTGTTTTCAAAGGCTAGGTTACCTCACAAAGCATTTTTGCAGAGTAAACCGAGAAGCCAACAACATCTAAGACATCTGTTTTGAACAAAGTAACTGTTCCTTACTATTTTTGAACGGACACACTTGAACTCTCCTCGCGTCTACTCTAGCAGGCCAACCCTGGAATAAAAGATAGTGGAAATCAGCACTTCCAGTCAGATTGCATCTTCAAACCTTAATTTTCCGTAAAATAACACTTTCATACCTCAATGCACAAACAGGGTAACGGTTTGGAATAATGAAGCATTATGCTGCTCTGTAGATGTTGCGGTTTTATCTGAAACGCATGCAAATCACAAGGGCAAAATGAAACGATGCAAAGTCGTCTAGGAAATGCAAAGAAAAAAAGTTTTTACCTTTCTGTGAGTTCCTTCCCCAGCGCAGATGATATTACGTTTATGGCAGAGCCTCAGGTTGTAGTCTGTGTCCTCTGGAGCATCAGTCACTTTCACTGCTAATGCATTCCTGGCTTTATCTACAGTGTATGCCAGCTTCCCAGCTACAACAAAATGACTCTACAGTTACAGTCTTACATACTGTATCCATCTGAATATTTATTAATATTCTGGAACTTACTGATGCACTCTGCAATTTCATCTCTGATACCTTCATGACTGCATTCTGGCATTAAAAAATGGGAAATAGCTGTTAATGTTATTCATATCATATGTGACTACACTACAAGCATTATATATATACATATACATAGACTGCTGATAAAGTCAACACTGATACCTGGAACAAGGTGTCTTTGTGTCCACGTGGCCTTACAGTAGTTGGGAATGGTTTTGAGAGTCACAAACACAAGCTGCCCAGGTCTAACCGGAACACATTTAAACTTCACATCAACCTACGAGCAGAAACTGAGTAGTTAATACCTGACAAGCGCATGAGATTATAGTTTCGAGTGGTATAGAGTGGTACTGTGACAGATTTGCGTCACTGATAAAATTCTAGATAGTGGTAATGCTAGAAATTTGCATAGTGTTACCATCAGGTAAGTATCGTCTTTATACTGCACCTGTTTTCCTGTGGCATTTCCTTTCCCGACATGACCAAAGGTGTAAATCTGGCAACGTCCTATCATCCCTGCAGAGTCGGCACACACTGAAACACCGCGAATATCTCCTGGAAAACAGGGACGTCATTTTGCAGTTTCTCCTTCAATTAACACTTCAGTTTAAATTGATAAGGTAGTAATTACGTTGCTTAGTTAATGTTAGACTTTTCAGATTATAGAGTATTCAGTTAATAACTTATTGTTGTGAAAGGCTCAATGTTGTGTCAATGAGTTACTTGGTCATTTGGTTGAAATGCACTGACGTAGGAATGACTCAGTAGGTCTACCAAAGCTATTACAAAGCAATTCATCAGCAATCGCTGATGTTTTTCAAGGGGTACTGGACCAGGCAAAAAGATACAGTTCACTGAAAACACATCGGGGTAAGTTGTCACAGTGCAACCGCTCGATGAATTTGTGAAATGCACAAACGTTATCCACAAATAAAAGACATCTTAGATGCACCACATCAAAAACGTTTCATTCACACAATTTGGCTGGAATAATACACACCAGTAGCATTCACTGACGTTGCGATTTTAAACTGGAGTGAACATTTCTTCCCTTCACATGCCAACACAGTAGATAACATCACATTACTGAACACAGCGCTGCTAACAGGCTGATTCCTGCAGTGAAATGCAGACAGCGGAGCTGTAGGATATAAAAAAAATGCGTTCGGTGCTTGAATAAACTGCATGAATAAACACAAGACAGTCAGAGTAGATAAATACTTACAGTAAGCTCTGGGTTTACAATGCAGACCCTGTTTGTAAAGATCAAAAGGGTTATTATTTAAAGCACTAAGTTGAGTCATTATAGTGTAAATTACTGCTTTATCATTTAACAGGAAATGTGTCTGTACTGGACAGTAAAACAAGGGGTTTCCCACTCACTCCTTAGGAAGTTCCTGGTTGGAGCAACTATAACACAAGGCTAGCAGGCATATGATGTAAGTTTAGTGTATCCTCATATCTAATTACAATAATCAACAAATGACAAGAAAATGTGTCTAACTTTGTCAATATTGATGACCTAGGTCAGTGAGAGTGGGTTGTTTGTGAATGTGCGCTTCAGTAAGACTGAGCCCAGAGGGTTTTTTTTTTTTTTTTTGGTCACAAAACTGGCTGGGTTTCATTGTTACAGATGATAGCATATTTTATGACTCATAATTTAAACCATGCCACTATACACTTTCTAACATAATACAGAAAGAGCTCTAATATAAATAAGCTCTGGCTTAATTAGGTTTAATATAAATACATGCAATTGTCAGTAGGCAAACTTCATTTCACTTCATTTACCAGTCTTTCACAAGTGAAATGTTTCACCCTCGGCAGTCTACATTTACTAATTCCAGCATACTATTGTTAACTTTGCTAATTAAATTATGACTGCTGCGACTTGCGACTATGACTTCATTCAAGTAATGTCAAGCTAATATCAATTAAAAGAGAGAGAGAGAGAGAGAGAGAGAGAGAGAGAAATGAAATATTAATCATTTAATCAACCTTCCAAATTACAAATTATATCTAGGCTACATAAAAGAAAATAGAACTGACAAACCTCAGAACAACTCCAAGCACAATCCTGGTTCCTCTCAATCCTGTCCATGTGGATTTTGTGGTTCTGGAGGATGAGGAGCAGAAGAAGAAGAAGAAGAAGATATTTCATGATCGGTCAGTTTTGACACGCGCTGACGTTACTGTACAAACTTGCTTTGTTGCTGTGAATGACTTGCTGTCAGAGTATGCAGCACTTTGAATATCAAACGGGAATTGACATATAGGAAATTGCTCACGCCCACTACAAAAAAAAAGTAGTGCAGCTAGCGCATCCATGTATAAATCATCTCTCAGCGCTTGTTGAGAGTTGTCCCTCGATTCTGATTGGTTGATTGGAATGTTGTGCAAGGATGTTGATCCAAGAACATGTATTGGTGAACAAGTCGAAAGAGCTCGATTAAAGTTTTATATAGTCGGTTGTAATAACGTTTAAGTAGAAACTGTGTTTGCCGCTAGATGGAGACAAATAGCCACAGAGGAAACAAGCGTGAATTTTAATTGGGATTTCCTCCAAAAATATTATGCATCATTATTTTTTTCTGACATATTTTTACCGCTTTCTTACAAAACGTTGCAGATTGCACATTTCAGGTTTCAACAAATCCAACTGGCTGACTATATACAGGTGAGAAATATAATAATAATAATAATAATAGTAATAATAGTGGTTGTCGTTGTTGTTCAATTATTTATATGTTTTATGCTAGTTCAAGAGAATGATTCTATTGAAATTATTTTGTAGTCGATCATCCTGAAAATAAAAATAATGATAATAGGAATATGGATTTGTAATGCACTATTATTATTAACAATTATTATTGACGTATTAAAGTCGTATATTAGTCATTTATTTATTTAAATTATTTTATATTTTATAGTGCAAGTGTTAGTGTGTACTTGTTTTCTATTCTGGTGGGGACTTAATCCTAAATACACACAGACTCATGGGGACTCGTGTCACTGGCAAAGAAGCTAAATCACACAGAATTAAGCTTTTTGAAAATCTAAAAATGCAGAAAGTTTTCTGTAAGGAGTGGGTTTAGAAGTAAGGTTGGTGTTGGGCAATAGAATATATGGTCTGTAAAGTAGAACACACTGGGTATTAATGGGTATTACTTAAAAATGGTTATAACTTCGTACCGTATTTATATTAAAAAAATTCAAAGAGTAACAAAATATATTCCTTTTGTTTTTGTCAACAATTAACAAAATTATTTGATAGTTTAAATACCTAACTAATTACGGAGCCCACTAGAACACAGTCTCTACTTGATTGAATAAGAAGATGCGAAAGTGCAAGGTGTGATCATATGAAATGCTGTTAGTTAAAATTATGTCTTTTTAACTTCTGTGAAGAAGAAAAAAAAAAGATAATAATACCAATATTTAGATAATATAGATATTTGAGGTATTACTATAACTACTAATGGTTCTTATTAACACTCATTAAGAGCTTATTTTTTTAGGGGTAATATATAAATTATTTCTAGTCAACCAACCTAAAACATAATAAATAATAAGCATAATTATAATAGTTTTCAATGTATATTATTATTATTATTATTATTATTAATAATTATGATAATTGCTGTTGTTATACATGATACTCAACCAGAAAAAAGATAACACCCATGTGAGTATGAAACAAAACCAAATGCATCCCATGAATCATCCCTTCCCAATAATAATAATAATGATGATTATTATTATTATTGTTGTGTTGTTATTCATGATGGTCGACCAGAAAAAGGATGACACGCATCTATTGAGCAAAACCAACAGCATCCCATGTCCCATGTACATACTGATCACTTCTGGCCCCTCGCACATTATTTTTTTGGCGGGCGTTGTTTTCTTGTCTCTCCTCTGCTTTCAGTGCTGCTCTCTCTCCCTCCACCCCCTCTTTGTTGTTCTCTCTCCTCCAGCCTCCTCTGCGCGCGCACACACACACACACACACACTCGGTCTCTCTCTCTCTCTCTCTCTCTCTCTCTGGATCAGCTGCGCGCTCGCAGTAGTCTGTGCGTCCCTTCCCCCCGCGGCCTGGCTGCTGATGAGATGAGTGGAAGATGTCGGTGTCGGGGCTGAAGGCCGAATTAAAGTTCCTGGAGTCAATTTTTGACCCAAACCATGAGCGATTCAGAATAATCGACTGGAAGCCCGATGAACTGAGCTGCCAGTTCAATGTGACGGGAGAAAAGCTGCTGATTATTCACTGCAATATCACGGTAAGATTCACCAGCCGTGTGTAACGTTAGCTTACAGACGAACAAGACAAGGCCGAGTGTAACAACACCATCCACAACCCCTTTTGACTCAAATAAAGCCACCATATTGCGAATAAACCACGTATGCCGACCAGGATCGATTATATCCTCAGGTTAACGTCAAAATCACAGCTAAAACAAGTATGCACCGCTAGTACGAGCAACATTTAGCATGCTAGTTAGCTAACAAAGTTAACTGCGTTTGCTGTCGCTTTAACTTTGTTAGCTAAAGAAACTCGCTAGATGATATTCAGGTTTGCTCGGTCATATCAAATAGAAGATTAAATAAAGCATAAAGGGGTTGTTTTATTTCGCATCGGTGGGATTTTGCTGTTAAGTTTGTTGGCAGGTAATTAGCTTGTGTGCTAATTTAGCTAAGCGGATACTTCAGCTAGCTGAACGACGTTTCGGACAAAATATGATTTTTGGGCTTGCCAAGCCGACTTCAAGATGCTGTTTTGGAATATGTATAGCGTAACAAAGCATTTTAGGAGGATAAACAGCTAGTTTTTACGTCGGCTTATGATTTAGCTGTGATTAACTGGTTTGCCGAAGTTCTTCATTTTGCGAGGCCTCTTAAGAAATGCGTAGATCTAAAACAACACAACTGTATACTCGGTTGAATCTATCGTGATTTGAAACAAAGTAACTGTTAGCGTAATTTATAGCTGCTTTCGTAAGGTGTTATCTGTAACAGTATTAGCATATTTTCAAACTTCGCATTTGAGCAATTTCTGCAATTTCACTGTTTTTATTTTTTAAATGTGCATGTATGTGAAGTGTATATTAACTGTACTACATTATGAAGGAGGCGGACAGTGTCTATGAAAGCACACTGCAAAACGACGCCACTGCAGTGCTCCTGATTTGTTGTTATTGAGGCCAGCTAGTTTGCTGAGCTTCTGTCTTGATGTTTGAGGTGCTGTAAGGTCATGTATGTGTTCCTGACAAGCGGAAGAAAATCACATCGCCATCATTTTGGTTCCGTGATGGGAGGAGATTTCTAACTAGTGGATGGGGACATAATGTTCACATGATTTTACATGGAAGCTCATCAGCTGTCACGCACTTCTCTGAAATAAACAGCACTGCACAGTGCACATGTCTGCAATGGTCCCTTCTGGGTTTTCATTAGGAGGGGAGAACCTGCAGAGTTTGATTCATTAGTTTGGCAGATGGCAATGTGTCTGCTTATCATGCAAGCGGCTGAATAGATCCGCTCAGACTTTAGTAACCTTGTAGAAGGACAACGGGTTTTGATACAGTTCTGAAGATGCTGATATTGTAACTCTTGATATTTTCGTAGGAGTCTTATCCTTCAACCTCACCAATATGGTTTGTTGATTCAGATGACCCAAGTCTGACTGAAGTCCTTGAACGACTAGAGGATGTCAGAAAAGGCAATACTTTGGTAAGGAGGTGTTAATCATCAAAATATTTTATTGTACACAAGTTTAAAAGTTTGGGGTCTGTAAGATATCTTTTATTGGAAAATGGTAGCACTTTTATTCAATTGATCAAGCCACAGTAAAGACTTTTACAGTGTTTTATAGAATCTGTATTAAATCTGTATCATTTGAAGCAGCACTGTTGTTTTTGTCATTTGTCATATTTCTTGAGCAGCAAATCAAAATATAATAATTTAGCTTTGCATCACAGGAATAAGTTACATTTTAAAATGTAAAAATAGAAAATATATTTTCTATAAAAATATATATTTTTTATATTTTTGTAAAAGCAGATTTGGTGAGCAAGAATCTTCTGTAAGAAAAAAAAAACGTACTAAACCCAAACTGTATATCCTTTAGTCAGAATTGATCATTTTGATTACAATATCATGTGTCCGTATCAATTCATTTAATTAAAAAATACATTAAACTTGCTTTTTTTTATTTACTGCACCATTTTGATTTGGGGAGATACTTCTAAACGGTAGCATTAAAATAAAAACCCTTTTTAATGATCAAAATGTGTATACAGTTGTAAGGAAATGGTACTTGTTTTACTTTGTACACCACGTGATTTTTATTCATTCTTATCATACATTTTATAAAATAGTTTATTTTTCTTTGTCCTGTACTTATTTGACATCATTCCAAATATGTGGCATAATCTTGTAGCCCTAATCCATAATGAACCCAAATCCATGTTTTGGTGAAGATGAAGCTTTATTTCTGATAACATTATCTGACAGTATTTTATATGCAACCCAATGAATGATATTGGAGTAATTGTTTATAAAGCGTTGGCCAGTTTTGTTACTTGCCATTTGTTACCACTTTTCCTTCCAATGCAGCTTCTACAGCAGCTGAAAAGGCTGATCTGTGACTTATGCCGACTCTATAACCTGCCCCAGCATCCTGATGTGGAGATGCTGGATCAGCCACTTCCTGCTGGACCCATCAGTCAAGACAAGAAGGTAGCCCAAATCAGCACAGACCTACAAAGTATTAATTCACTCCTTTCTCTTCCTGTTCTCGCTGTGAGCTTATGCAAGCTTTTTGTCCTTGTTCTTTCCAGCATGGAACAACAGATGAAGTGACATCAGAAGAGGAGGAGGAAGAGGAAATGGCAGAGGTATCAAGCTTTAGGGGATGCGATGGGTTCCTCGTGGCTCAAGTTATGATGAGAAGACTAGTTGATACCTAACACTTTCCTTTGTTTGTTGCTGTGGCAGCAGGATATTGAAGATCTAGACCACTATGACATGAAAGAGGAGGAACCGGTTGATGGGAAAAAGTCTGAGGACGATGGCATTGAGAAAGAGAATCTGGCCATTCTGGAGAAAATCCGCAAGAACCAGAGGCAGGACCACTTGAACGTAAGTGTCCACTCGGTAAGGTACCTTTTTATACAACTTTGGGGTTGGGTGGAGCAATATTGGTATTATTGATGCAGTATGTGATGTGTAATATAATTTAATAAAGCACATATTAAAAGATTGTTCCTTGCATTGCTGTATATGTTCCCTAAAATGCTTCATTATTGGTCTTGTAGGGTGCGGTGTCCGGTTCAGTTCAAGCCTCTGACCGCCTCATGAAGGAACTCAGGGAGATCTATAGATCACAGAGTTATAAGACAGGTAATTTTAGTTCAGTTACAGCATTGACTTTTTAATGTTTGTTCCAAACCTAATGAGCTGATTACATAGCTGCTGCTCCCTTTTAAGGAGCATCTGTAATGTAATGGCAGTTCTTTTGGCCAGTTTTTGTCTAATACAGCTTGTCAGTTTTAAAGGAACACTCCACTTTATTTGGAAATAGGCTCATTTTTAAACTTTAATAAGTTGAGTTTTACCATTTTGGAATCCATTTAGCCGATCTCAGGGTCTGACGACAGCACTTTTAGCATAGCTTAGCATAAATCATTGAATCCAATTAGACCAGTAGCATCGTGTAAAAAAAAAAAAAATCACCAGAGTTTTGATATTTTTCATATTTAAAACTTAACTGTTCTGTAGTTATATTGTGTACTAAGACCGGCTGAAAATGAAAAGTTGCAATTTTTTTTAAAGCCGATATGATTAGGAACTACTCCCACTCCGGCGTATTAATCAAGGAAGTTTGCAGCTTGCCGTTACATAGGCATGAAATCCGGCAGTGCCTGAAAACGGCCAGATACTCTTGCTTGAGGTGGGGACAACTTTCCAGCGTGAGCTCACTTAACCGCCCTAATTGAGCCTTATGGATAAAAACACTCCAGCGAATTTAAAGATTATGATTATAAGAACATATTAAGTTGAGGAAATGTGAGTTTTATTCATCTTTTACTGACATCTGCTTCGTAATCCGCCGGAGATCGTGGACAGTGTCTTACACGTCTTTCAGCCTCATGAACAAAAACACTCCAGTAAACTTACAGAATATAATTATAAGAATATATTTAGTTGAGTTCATGTGACTTTTTCCTTGTTTCACTGATGCTTCGTATCACTTCTTTATTTCGTGTTTCAAAGCCTTTTAAGTGAAAACACACCATCGCTTGCATGTAGAAGAACATATTTCAATCATAAATTGACTGCATGTGCGCTGTTTTTTAGGCTATGTCTGACATACTCGTGCTGCACTTGAAGCAGATGCCCTCCGCTTTTGAAAGGAGAAATACAACAAACTTCATCTGCATGTTTTATAGCCTTACAGCCAAAACATTCCCGCATTCAAACACAATAAACATAGAAGAAATAATAATAATATTTTTAGTGTAACTACGCCTCACAAGACCCGTCCATATACCTCTCTCTGAGAAAAACGCAGCCAGGATTATTTCAAAATGCATGGTAGCATCACTCTTTTATGTGTCATGTAAACACAAACTGTTGAGGAATACATCGGAGATGGAACATTCTTTTACATTTGATTTTTCCATTTCTGGATCTGAAAACTAAAACCTTCTCTTATTGTTTGCAATTTGTTTATCATGCAATTTTAACTGGTATCAGCACTTTTATTTTCCCCATTAACTTTTTTTTTAATTACAGCTGTCTGTGCAAAATATATACAGGTACAAGCTGCTTAAAATACCTGAAGTACTTGACTTTTGCTGTTCTTGCTTGGCGCTGTGTGATATCACTGCGCCTGCTGCAGCCATGGTACGCCAGAATGGGAGTAGTTTAGTGCTGCACAATTAATCATATCGCAATGTCAGCCTATGTAATTACAGCAAATATTGCTATTATATTAAATAAACAAATGCATTCGTGGACGTAACAAGACATTCATTCTTTCGTGAATGAAGCGTTAAGCGTGAGTGATTTACATCTTAAGTCAATGCAAATAGACATCCTGCAGCGTAATTCGCACGAATTAAGTGGCGATTTAAACAAGCCGGTTTTACTGCACTTATAAGCAGCGCGGAAGTGGCGCGTATGCGGAGCATGATCAGCGCGTGCCAATTGTGCTTTCATACTGGCAGCTTGTACTGCAGCAGGCTATAGACAAGCATCTTTCTATTGGATTTTCCAGCGTTCTTCTCCGAAAACTGTGTGCCATGTGCTTTGATTTTATGTCATTTCTCTGCACCTGCTACTTCTGCTCCACCCCTGTGTGCTCTCATCCGTAAACATGGGCGCTGAAAAAAATACACGCTGCTGACGCGTGCAGTGTGAAACCGGCGTAAACTCAACATGTTGAAGCGTCCAACTAGTCACCTCAGGTGTGAACTTTTAGCAAAGAGAGATTTGGGCAAGAGATACCAAAAGAAATATACGATGTATATGTTACATCCTGCTGAAATGTTTTGGGACTACATGTAAAAATATAAAAAATAGGTATTTGTTTTATTTATCTGTACTTTTGACTTTTTAATTTTAATGTTAATTTAATGTAATTTAATTCAGTAAAGATGTTATTTAATTTTGTACAATTTAGTTTTAATTTGTTTTTGTTAGATTGCATTGTAGACTGTATCTCAGTTGAGAAATACAGATTTCAACATTATTGGTAATATGTGTGTGCATTTTCCTTGATAAGTCAAACCACTTATATATCATATCGCAATCGCAATTTTGACCTTAATAATCATATTAGTTATCATATCATAGTCAAGTTATCATATAATATCATATAATCATATCGGCCTAGAAAATGATATAACTACAGAAGAGTCAAGGAAAAAAATCAAAACTCTTCGTCATTTTTTTAACGCGATGCTACTGGTCTAATTGGATTCAATTATTTATGCTAAGCTATGCTAAAAGTGCTGTTGTCAGACCCGGAGGTCGGTTGAATAGATTCCAAAACGGTAAAACTCAACTTACTCTGGGGGAGTTTGAGAGAAAGCCTGTTTCCAAAAAAAAAAAAAAACAGTGTTTCTTTTAAAATGAAAAATATTTTATGGGAATGTATTGTCACTTTTGGTGCGCTCCCAAGTTTAATTGATGTTTGGTTTGTTTGCATTCGTGAATGCTGTCTTCTGACCTTGGGTGCGCACTCGCACACAAATCCACCTAAAAAGGGTGGTCTGGGCTGCTGTTATGGTGTCAGTCTGGTATGGTTTGCGGCTGACGTGAACAACATCTTTTACAAATGTGTTTGTGTGTATTTCACTGACTGTATGATGCGCTGCATACAGTGAGCTGTATGTCTCTTTTATGTTTGACTTATTCTTTAGCGCATTTGCATTACATTCAAAAGACAGACATTAGTGGCGTTAAAGAATTAGTTCACCCAAAAATTTTAATTACCCCATAATATACTTGCCCTCAAGCTACTGTTGTGTTTGTGAGAGAGTTGAGTTCCGGTTTCTTGGCTGCAATTTGTGGAAATAATGGCCACTATTCATCAGCATTATCAAGCTTGAAAGAGCCAGGATAATCATTTTAAAAACTCTTGATTGTTTGTCTGAAAGAAGAAATTGAACGTAGTATAGAGTGTAGAAATGTTTAAATAAGGCTTTAGGCAGTTGTCCTGAACCAATGGTAGTTTTAAGGCATTTACTAGCTTTTGTTTTTCACTATAATATAAATTTGGTGTGATTTTGTTGTAAATTAGCAGTTTAAATCACACTGGTTGACTTTAGTGTCGAGATAAGGTATGTGATGACTAAAACGGCATTTCTTAGTTTCCATTTAGTTTTATCTTGTTTCAGCACTGTTCCAGATCTGTCTGATCGGTTTGTTTACCATTCTGTCTGTTCCAGGTATCTATTCAGTGGAGTTAGTCAATGATAGCCTGTATGAGTGGCATGTCAAGTTAAGGACGTAAGTATGAAACCGCGATCATACAGATGATCGTTTTAGTGTTCAGATCTCTTTTAAATCATTCTCATGTTTTTTTTTTTTTTTAAGGGTTGACCCAGACAGTCCGTTACACAGCGACTTGCAGGTTTTGAAGGAAAAAGAAGGCATGGACTACATTCTGCTCAATTTCTCTTATAAAGTTAGTGCGTTTTATTTGTACAACATTACAGATTGAAGATAATTTGATTGAAAGAAGAGATTATTCAACTGAGTTTCTGTTTTCTTCCTGATGGCAGGATAACTTTCCTTTTGATCCTCCCTTTGTACGGGTTGTGTCTCCTGTCCTGTCTGGAGGGTGAGCATGAGAAATCTTTTCTAGTAAATAAATCAGGCTAATCTTTCTATGTTAGTAAAAATAAAGATTTTATTATATTTGATGGATTGATTATATATTTTTGTATAAATGAGTGCATTGGGAATAATTAATTTTTTAATAAAACATTTTCGAATGCTAATCTAATTAAATTTTAGGCTGTTTATTATTTTGCATTCTGTGTAATACCCCATATATTTGTGAAAGGCCGTTAAAGTAATTCACAGAAACTTTATTACTCTATAATGACTAATACAAATATTGTTATCATAATCTGAAGAGAAATACAGTAAATGGTACTTAGGTCTATCCTCCTAAATGTTTTTTTTTGTTTCTTCTCTAGCTATGTTCTTGGAGGAGGAGCCTTGTGTATGGAGCTACTTACAAAACAGGTTCGAATTCCCATTGAATTTTATTCAGATTAGCACATAATAAAATAATTAAAAGTCCAAAATAATAAAATAAATTTGATCTCCTAGGGCTGGAGCAGTGCCTACTCAATAGAGTCAGTCATCATGCAAATCAACGCCACCTTAGTCAAAGGGAAAGCCAGAGTGCAGTTCGGAGCAAATAAGGTTTGTTTGACCTCATGATCAAAAACGAAAAATATTTGCCTGCAGAAACGTTGATCTTTTCCTTTCCCTTTTGTTTTGTGCAGAATCAATACAATCTTGCCAGAGCACAACAGTCATATAAATCATTGGTTCAGATTCATGAAAAGAACGGTAGGTGGAGAAACGCTAAACCGAGATGCACAATTGATGCACTTTGAACTGTTCTCAGAAGTTTCTTCTCGTTTTTCCTCCAGGCTGGTACACACCTCCTAAAGAAGATGGCTAGGAAGAGCAATCAAACTACTTGCACACTGCAAACATGGGATGCCTGGTCAAACTTTTGCTTTATTTTACTAATGTTTTCACCTCTTCAGCTTGAGTATGATGCCCCCTCGTGTAAGTGGAAACCATCAGGGGAAAAAACGTTTGCCCTCTCGCTGTCTGGAATGCTCAGAAATTTGCATCGTCCTTTATCTTCTGCAAGACTGGACTCTTTGACCAGATCCCGTGATGTCCGGATCTCTGTCTGTTTCTCATGTTCTCTTTCTCTCTCTCATGTATTCTATACTGATGGGACATTCGGAGCCTTGGTACTAATAAGGCATCTAACATGGCGTGATCAGAGAAAGATGTTTTTTTTTTTTTCTCTCTCTCTGTTCTTTTTGTTGCTTCCTCACTTTTACTGGAGCATGGCTCTGTTCAGGATTATTACATAGATGGAGATGCTCAATGAAGATGCTGGATCTGATCCTCTCTGTCTGCTTTTAAAGGACGTTCTTATGGCCATGGACTTTAAATGGTGGTTTACTGAACTTAAAACAGGATATGGATGCAACTAGAGACAATGTGAAGACAATGTGCCACTGCTCTTGTATCTATAGAGACTTTTTCCCCCCCTCATTCATTCTGAGTTAACATGTACTGGTACATTTAATGCTGATGTTGTCAAAAGAATCGTTACTTGCCACAATTATATGCGTAAGCTTCCTAAGCAACCCTTATGTTAATGATAACGGCGAGGACGAGAGGAAGGGGCACTTATACGACCCTTGCCCAAAATCTCGTTTTTTCCCAACTAAGGATGAATTCCACTCAGTTTCCTTGCGCTCGCTTTTAGCATGTGGCTGATCTGACCAATAATGGACAAATGCGAGCTTTGGCTTTGAAAAAGCGAAGCGGAACTTGCCGTCGCTCCATAGTTGAACAGAGCTCCACTTGTATACTTGTAAATGGATTTGAGGCGTCTTAAATGTGGTGTTTATGTGAAGTGGGGGAATTATCCAAGGTGTTTTCACACGAGGACTTGGGGATTTGAAATGGGGGGAAATGGTTGATGTTTCTCAAAATAACTGGGGTAATATCTTAAAAATTGTATTTATATAAGTGATATGAACATAACTTTTTTTTTTTTTTTTTCGTTTTTGTTTCCACCCTTAATTTGTCATTTTCATAATTTCTGCTCCATTAAAAAAAAAAAAGCTGTTACAGAGACATTTGAGGTTTACATTACTAATGGACCTCTCATGATCAGCAGTACTTAGTTTGCTGTCAGTTTCATTTTGTAAGCATTGATTGATTTAAAAAAAAAAAAAGCGCAAATAATACTTTTCTCATAGCACAACACTACAAGAGCACTGTTTCATTCCATGCCTGATGGACAATTCTCACAATACTCAAGGCGTTGTTTATTTTACCTCTTGGATCTTAACGTCCAGTGTAAAGTCTTAAGAATAGTTAATGCTTCAGCGTTCACGGCGAAAGAGAGCTTGTCAAAATACACCATACCTCCCTGCTTTTTTTTGTCTTTGTTTTGCAGTGTTTTACAAAAAGTGGCTGTCGAAGACTTGTGCATGTGAAGGCGTCGCGCATTTTTCATTGAAAACTCAGGAAAATCCATTCTGTTTGGAAACCTTTTTTCTCTGTTTGCTCTTCCTATCCACTTTAAGAACCTTCTGTAGTTCCCAAACTCAAAGAAAAGGATTTTAACAGCGTCTCATGGCCACTATTTAGTATTTTAGGATGAGGCTCGGTTTCATCGTAAGAAGTGTTAAAGGCCAATGGTGATTAGATAACTCTGGCTATAAAAATGTATCAGGTTTCCTTTGTTTACTGAAATTAAGTGCTCAGTCAAGCGTAACATGTTTTTGTTGTTATTTCCTCACCCCCTCCGACTTCAACTTTCAGTTGTAAATATTTTGGGATATTTGGGTTTAGTATTTGCACAGAATGTTGTGATTGTGCCTCTTGGATCAGTCCTGAGTTTGAACTTCATCCCATAACAGGCAGGCGTTTGGATATGTATATCTTTAACATGGATGCAAATGTAATCTTTTACTCCAGTCACATGTAAATGTAATTCAAGAGAGCCACTGCAGCAGGAATGTCTTGAATAACTCAAGTATCTGCTTTGCTAGTTATTGCTGCTGTCTTGTTTCAGAGATTGGTCTTGGGTTTTCATTGGCGAGATTTGAAACCTCTCTGAATGGTGTTTCCTCGGAAGTTTATTCATCTCAAGAAGTACATCTTGACCTGGGCTTGTCCGCATTGACCAAGGTTTCTGTAACTGATGAGTCTTTCTTCCGTTTCCTTGTCCGAACAGTAATGACTTTGTTTTTTTGTTTAGTTTTTTTTCACACCGAACGTGAACATCACCGTAACCAATAACAGAACTCGTCTCTGGTGCCATCTCATGGAATGGTTCTTGAAGCTCACACTGTTGGCATGCTTTCTGGGTTTTTGTTAGGTTTTTCCATTACAAGAGAATTTTGACCATGTACAGTATATTTGTAAACTTGCATCAAGTTTATGAATAAAGAATTTTACGAGGAGTTTGTCGGAGTGGTCTGACTGATGAATTCAAGAACTCCATAATAGTTCACCCAAAAACTAAAACTCTCTCCTGTTAGACCTCCGTTTGGAACACAAATGAAGATACTGAAAAATAACAAAAAAATGACTTTATTCAGCTATTTCTTCTCTTCCGTGTGATTTTTCGATGTGCGTTATGACAGTGCCATTACGGTGAAACCACTGATGTCACATTAACGATTCCAATGATGTTTTAACTACCTTTCTGGGCCTTGAACATGTCAGCTGCACTGCTACCTGTGCAGGGCCAGAAAGCTCTTCATCAAAAATACCTTAATTTGTGTACTGAAGATAGAACATAGGTCTTATCTAGAGATGCACTGATTGCAAAAATCGGCCAATTCCGATATTACAGTAAGTGTGACCTGCTGATTTTTTTTTATTTTTTTTTTTTTTATTGAAAATTACGAACAACTAACAATAACTAAGCTTACTAACAAATATCTACTTTTCCTCAATGAGTATTATTATGGAGGATTTTTTTAAACATTAATTACACGACTGTCTCACAACAATAACTTAACAAAGAGTGCACTAAAACGGGTAGAAATAACAATGCTAGAACAAATACTATTACTTAAACATTAAAGGAAAGTTTGTTTTGACAAAGAGAAGCATTTCTGCATCGTAACCAGTTAATAAAGGATAGTACAGGCTGCTGACCTGTGGCTGACGAGCTTTGGCTTGGACTCGGCGCGGTAGCTTTGTAAGTTCAGAGTAGTCGCATCACAGATCTTTTCATACTGCGTGATTATCTGGGATATCACTATGTTCACACTGCATGATAGATCAGTGAACGGGAGGTTTTTACGCTACATGACTTTACAACAGGAAAAATCACTGTCAAACAAACGCGAAAAGTTACATGGAAACAACGCGAGGTCACGTGCAAAACCGGAGTTCTCATGTGAGACTGGTATTATTATTAAGCTGGTATTGATTATTAGAAAGGCCAGTCATACAAAAACATTTTCCATCCGATTCAGATTACTAGATGGTCAATCGGTGCATCTCTAGTCTTGTCGGTTTGTAACGACAAAAGGTTGAGTAAATGGTGACACAATTTCATGCAATTGAACTTTATCTTTCAGAAAACATTAGGAACTCTTAGATTATGATTTGATGAGAATACAGGTTACCTATGGGGTTTGGGAAAGTATGGAATTTTTATTTCAAGTATTTTTCCTGGAAAAGTACGTTTTTTTAGACTATTTTCCCAAATTAGGTTCTTTTTATAATAGAAAGTTTAGAATTTAATAATATATTGTACAAGCAATCTTATTGTACAAGCAGTCAGTCAAAATACAACTGGATGAATTCAAGGTGCATTTTTCGTTATGCAAAATAGCGTTGTATTACACGGCTTCGACGACCTTTGCAAAAATAGAAAACAATGCTCACAATGTATGCTTTAAAAAGACCTAAGGCCTTACAATATGACATACTGCCCTAATAGAAGACACATTAGAAATGCTTTTTACTGTACTCATCTCTTTTATAAACGCTTGAGCTTGGTTATGGTTATTCCATCAGCCCATTTTGCATTAAACTGGACATTAGGCCTTGATACAAAAAAAAGCCAAAATTTACTTCCCTGGAAGTAGGATTGTAAGCATGCGCAAAATTCCCACGCAAAAAAAAAAAATTAATTCTTGTGTGCATATGACCATACTACAGTGGGTACAGAAAGTGTTCAGACCCCCTTACATTTTTCACTCTTTGTTATATTGCAGCCATTTGCTTAAATCATTTAAGTTAATTTTTTTCCTCAATGTACACACAGCACCCCACACTGACAGAAAAACACAGAATTGTTGAAATTTTTGCAGATTTATAAAAAAAAAAAAAAAGAAATATTACTAGGTCCTAAATATTTTGCTCACTTTAACACTTTTAAATATAATCCAGGCTTTAGTGTAAATCTGTTAATGGCACTACTTCTGTAGGCACTTTATTTTTTACCTGATAGGATGCCAGGTATGTTCATAGCATTTCAAGCTATATAATTGAGCTGTAAAGGTAAATGCAAATCGCAACTTCCTTACAGTTAGTCAACTGCTTGCGGTTCCTTCCCTCCAGCTAACAATGAGGCGTAAAGTTTGCATGCTCTAGGCCTATTATAATTAGCAGTACAATGCAAACTTTTTTCTATATTTTTATTCTAATATTTGATTATGGACAATCAAACTAGAACGGATGCTTAAACTAAAGTCACTGGAATTGAACCATAGACGCTGGTGTTTAAATACATGACTGGAAACAAGAATACATCCAGTTGCTGTACAGCTTCGCATTGACATGTTATTGTAAGAAGATCTTTTTTTTTTTTTTAACTAATTTTATAATATATAGAAGAGATGACTGAAAGACGGCGATTTGCAAGAAAAGAGGTTGTAATGTCTTTAGACAGGAGAAACACAGACCGACTGTCCCTCACAGCGAGCAGCGGCAGCTCTGTATACAGCTCTTTCAAATGAGTTCCTTTCAAAACAAAAAATCCTTCGGCCGTTCCTGGTGTTCAAAACAGTCTTAATGAAGAAAATAAACAAACAATCAAAAGCTGGTCGGAACTCGACTGGCCACAAGGCAGAGGGAGATCCTTTCTCCCGAGATTCTAGTCACTACAGAGAG